>CAUYPK010091373.1:0-30000 GCA_963574355.1 Loris lydekkerianus
AAAACTGTAAACTAGCAACAACGACTTTAAGTGCAGAAAACCGTAGCTTAACAGGTAATCCATCTGTGGGTTATATAGTTGTGGGTTAAATAGTTCAGTGGAATACAGTTCAGTTCAGCCGCCTACCTCTTCAGCTCAGCCGGACTTGTGACTGAGCTGAAGCACCACCCCCTCAGGCAGACGGTAGAAGACGACTTGAGACTACGTGCATTTGATTAGGTGCGTGTGCACCCAATCAAATAACCTGTATGACCTGAGAATAAGCCGAGTTCGGGTTTTTCGGCACAAATTTTATGCCGAAAAAACTCGACTTATACTCGAGTATATATGGTAATAATGAATCACTGTGTGTTCAAATAAATTCTTTAAAATTTTATCATACCTCAGTTTACCTTTGCAAAATAGCTAGCGAATATCTCAACTTTGACTTGCTTTAAAAATTGGTGAGTGTATTATTTCACATGAGTGGAAAACCACAGGAGGTGAAGTTCCCGGCACAGGTTGGTTGAGCGATTCCCTATTTTCAAGGACCAAAGTTCATCTACTTTTTCAGCTCTGAAACCCACTGGATAAATTCATTTTACAGCTTGTTCCTTTCTTGGCTGTAAGATAGTATTCCTCACGGCTATAGACTTTCTCATTCACAATGGAACATAAAAGATAGCCACAGAGAATTTGATGCTGCTCCCGTCTTGAGAAGATGTCTGTCAAGGCACCTTCCCTTGAATTGTAGTGGGCTCTCTGAATACTGGGGCAACGACATATAACAGAAATGATCACGTGCTTGTCCCTAGACCCGGGGTATAAAGACTGGGAGCTCCCACTCCTTCTGACTTTGAACACTTGCTTTTGGACCCAATGGCCATACTGTAAAAAAGTAATGAGCCCCAGGACAGGCCCACATGAAGAGGAACTGAGGCACAGCTGAACACCCAGGGAGCACACAGTGCGTGTCCAACCCACTGACTTTGTGAGGACATTGTGTGTGCATTTAATGTGTTACTCAGGACAACTCTTTGTTTTCCAGTGTGAGGTAGAAGAAAAAAGTTTGGATGCCCTTGAATGAATTATTTAGGAGACAATTCCACCATCACTAGTCCAGCTGACCAGCTGAGGCCACCTGGAATAGAGACAAAACATTCTTAACCTTATCCAGCTCAAATTGCAGATTTGTGCAAATAAATAACCACTGTTTAAGCCGCTGTGTTCTGGGGATGGGAATTTGTGATGCAGCAATAATCAAAGCAGTCATATTTCTCAAGAAATATGAGGGAAATATAAGTCCTTGTGTTCCGTGTGATGGAACCAAGACAGTCCCAGTGCTCACTCCAGGAGCCACTTGGTGAATTACAAAACTGACTGTCCTTGACTAAACTAAGCCTACTACTTACGTTTATACGGGGTCAGTTTTCACAAATGCACACGGGATATGGAACAGGGCTAGTTTCAAGAAGGAAGAATAACTGACACCAGACAAATAATCTGCAGCGCCCACTGCTAACTGCATGTTTTCTTTTAGGAATAGGAAGGTTTAAGATACCATTTTTTTTTTTAACACAGAGATGTTGAAACCTTTATAAATTGTCCATAAAGGTAAGGAAGGATCATTACAGTGAATGTTGATTCATGAAAGAGTATATTAAAATTGAGGCTTCACCAACTGGAACCTTATTCTACGAGAATAGATTAGATGAAGAAAGTTTAGAACTTCTACTGTCCTAATTCATTTTGCTTTACCGACGAGACATATAACAGAAATGATCATGATCAATGTAAAAAACAGTAACATTGAATAGATCATCTCTTAAAAATACACCTACAGTGGATTAAAGGTACCTGAGACCTTATGCAAAAGAGCTGACTTACAAGTGAATTTTGAGGACACACACAGTGGCTCATGCCTATAACCCAGCACACTGGGTGGCTGAGGCAGGCGAATTGCCTGAGCTCATGGGTTAGATCCCAGTCTGAGCAAGAGGGAGATCCCATCTCTAAAAATAGCCAGGCATTGTGGCAGGTGCAAGTAGTCCCAGCTACTTGGGAGGTTGAGGTAAGAGAATCATTTGAACCTAAGAGTTTGAGGCTTATGAGCTATGATGTCACAGCACTCTCCCAAGGGTGATAAAGTAAGACTTTGTCTCAAATAAACAAAAAAAATAAATAAACAAAAAATAAGTGAATTTTGAGAACCTTATTGAAGAAAGATATTTGGTACCCAGCACAGGCTGGAACCTGGAGATAGCACTCACTTTCTGTACGACTTTAGGAAAGTCATTAACTTTTTGAGCTTCCTTTATCTATTTAATAATTTATAAGCAGTTATACTATAATAGGCACTGTATCCTCATCTATAAAATGAAGATAAACATACTCATACATCTTTTAAAAGTTGCTGGGAAGAGTATATGAGATCTTGTTTGAAAAAAATAAAACATACTTTTATAACAATGTTTGATAATAACTCAAGTGTTTTAATTTTTTATACACACGGAGTTGGGAAGGTCTTACTTGCAGAAAGCCAAGTTCATTTCTAAGACTTTTACAAAATGTTTTAACTGGCAGAAAATAGTGCATAGATTCACTATTCTGTGGAATGATTTGGGATATACTGAAACCACGTTTATATAAAACACGAGAATTTGAAACAAAATAGTTTATCTTTCTGTTACTTAGATAAGAAAGGGGTACTGAAGATACTATTTAGACAAATTTCATTTCCTTAAGCTCTCAGAGAATGTGACTGTTTTAGGTTATAACGAAATTATTAATGAATCAAGTATTTTAAAAAATAGTCAACTGAGAATTGGAAATACTTTATCATTCTATGATTTTAGCCAACATCATGGGATTGAAGACATAGTTAGGCCTAGTGTCTTTAAAAGCACTTGTATATAGGTTTTATTTTAGAGGTCAATCTCAGTTCTTAAGCAAATGACTCAGGTCCTGAGAATTGCAAGACCAATGTGGTGGGGAAAGTTTTACATTTTAGATGGCAGTTTCTTCTTTATTAAGCTTTTATTTAAAAGCTTTTGATAATTTGTCTTTTGTTTATTTATTCATGAGCACTATACAAATGATATAAGCTAAAGAAATTTTGTTAATAATGAACCAACTTTCTCTATCAGCTTTTAGGGCATGGGGGATGTAATTTTAATAAGATTTTCATAATGGAATCGAAGGGAGTGGCTTAATATTCCACATCTGCCTCTTTTACATCTGGATTATAATCTTTCTTGATTTTTAGATTCAACCTAATCTGCACAAGTACCATAAATATACGTTGTTGTTGTTTCTTTTTTTGTTTGCTTTTTTGGCAGGGGCTGGGTTTGAACCTGCCACCTCTGGCCTATGGGGTTGGCGTCCTACTCCTTTGAGCCACAGGCACCACCCTCATAAATAGAAGTTTTAACCAGCATTACAGTTGCTACACAGACATAAACATGTCCACTTCATGTGTATGTACAATTTTTATTAATCTTTGTAGTAAAAAAGAAGAAAAATCTATAGAGATCATTTTCTATGTTATATTCCACTACATGACTGTCTAAAATGTTTTTGAAGGCAAATTTAATTTTATTTGACAACACCTAATTTTTTTTTCATACAACTAAGACTTAAAGGCTTTGACCTCCTAGAGGATTTTTTCTTAGACAGTTGCTATAAGTTTTCATTCATAAGTAATTTGGATTACAGCAAAAGCAAGTTGTGATGGGTGATAAAAAGTTAATTTTCTGAAAATGTAAATCTCCAGCAGTCCCTTTGACCATTGAAAGGGCTATAGAAATAAGTGATTCCATCCTAATTAAAAGCATATCCTAAACCTTAAGTGAGAGTTTTGAAAGGCTTATTTGAGGTCATAAATCTGTGCTTCAGTGGTGTAAATGAACTGAAGAAAAATGAAAACATATAACTGAGCCGATTTGTTCTTAATTATGACGCTTTCTTTAGATTTTACCCTATGGGCTCAAGTCGTGCTCTACTCCACAAAGAAATAACTACTCCAAAAAGATGTTTTCTTAGCCAGCGATATTTTTTATACATACACAGAGGGCCAGCAGTTACCAAAGGGAAGACCATCTTCTCTACAAGTATGTGTTTTAGATGAAGAAGATCCAGGTTTAAGTCCCTTGCTCACCCCATTAGCTGAGAAACTTGACCAAGTTATTTCAGAACTCAGTTTTGTCATCTGTACTAAGAACGTTGGTAGTGCTAATAGATAACAGATATATTTCACTCTCCCCAACATGTAGATAAAAATGAGAGCAAGATTGCTCTATTTGAAGGAGAAATAAGCAGCTGCTATAATTCAGATTTTAGTTTACATTCAAACACGCTTGGGTTTTAGTACTAATCTGTGGCTTATCGACTATATTAATTCAGTCTTGTTAATTTAATTTACTGGTCTATTATTTAGTTTGCTGATCTACAAAATTTTGGCTTTTACTGGATTTTTTTTTACTGGATTCTTCCACATTGGAAGAATAAGAGTTATTTTGGCTACACATGAATACACAAACACTAAAGAAAGCTAATTAGCAAAAAAAAAAAAAAAAAAAAGTCCCTGCTTTTTTTTTTTATTTCTGTGACATCTCACACTACAGATATGCAGAGAAAGTCCTCACAAAATCAGCATGCAGCTCATCAGGCCCACAGGTTGGACACCCCTGAAGGAATAAATAATTCATGGAAAGTGCTCAGAATGGTTCCTGGCTCATTGCAAACATTTAAAATGAATGTTAACTAATAGTAACTATTACAATTAACAAAATGGTTTGTTAGATTAGTTGGTAAGCCAAAATAAATGACGGAAGAAAAGATTTACAAAGATAACATTACTAGTTTGGGTTGTTAAAGACCAAAAGTGATTGCTAGGCCAACTCGCCCATCCTGTGAGTGGCTAGATCCTCATACTGAAGATTGTTACCTTAGGGAGTCTAGTGTTAGACATTTGAATATTACGTATAATATCCCTTTCTTTGGTGGTCTTCATCTCTGGGAACCTATCATCTAGCTTTCCTTTCATGTAACAACTTGAAGTTAGCTTATCAATGTTAGAGCATTTACAGGATTGCTTTCAAATTACTTTCATGTCAATCAAAACATTTTTGTCCAAAAGAAAAGAATGATGCTATCTCTTGACCCAAGTAAATATCAAAGCTACTTGTTAGTTACAGTTTTCATTGAGATGAACATGCTGGTCTCTGTGTGTATTAGGCTTTTTATGCATTTTAGGAGGACTCAGCTCTTTTAGGCTCTATAGGCTCTAGATATACAGCAACATTTTGAGATGTCCGAAACCAATGACGTGACTTAGGGTGGGCTGAACACATTAAGATGTGGCCTGTATTTAGGAATGCATTTGGAAAACACGTGGTAGCTCCCTAATTCATTGTAGAGTTCTAAAACTGGAAGCCAGCTCTCCCATGAGTCCTGTCTTATTTAAGAAACTAGACCCACACCTTTCACCATTAAGTTAGGCATTTTGGACAAACATATCATAGAGTAATGCTATGACCTTCTCAATGCAGCCTATCAACTAGCCCATGATTTCAGTTTGTCTCAACACTGATGATGCCCATTTTGATCACTTGACTGACATAGGACCTACCAAATTTCTTTACTCTAAAGTTCTCTTTTACAGGCAAGGCACGGTGGCTCACACCTATAATCCTAGCACTCGAGGAGGCCGAGGTAGGTAGATTGCCTGAGCTCAGAAGTTCAAGACCAGCTTGAGCAAGAATGAAACCCCATCTTTAAAAACAACTGGGCATGTGGTAGGCACCTGTAGTCTCACTTACTTGGGAGGCTGAGGCAAGAGGATCACTTGACCCCAAGAGTTTGAGGTTGCTGTAAGCTACGATACCATGACACTCTACCAAGGGTGATAGAGTGAGATTCTGTCTCAATAAATAAATAACTTTTTCCTTTTGTAATAAATGAGTATTTTTTTGAGGAGGTAATTTGGAACTTAATAAATATTCTAATCTTCATCAGACTTCCCATTTGCTCATTTATTAGTCTCCTCTTTTATTCAATGGGTTATAATCTATTACTATCATTATCTATTTTGCTTTTTGACTCTTCAGTGATTTGGCCAGTAAGATTTTTTTTAAGCTGACTCTCCTTTTTAGAATATCCCCCTTATTCTTTGAGCATTTCTTTATAGTACAAAAAAGTGCTGGAGGTCCATCTTATGGTTTCCCTGGAAACAACTGCTACTCCACAGAGCCCTGGTTTTAACGGAGAATCTTTTTCACAAGCAAGATTCAGGCTTCAGGCACACACCGCCATTGAAATGGCACTATTCTCAGACCATGTGAGTGGAAAAGGCTAAACACACCCACAAACACACTCTGAAGTCATGTTTGACTTTAGCAATGACAAGAGGTACTCTAATGTAACTTGCATTCACCTTTTGTTAATGGTATACATCGAGTATCACAATTTTAATACACTTTTTTCCATTCTTAAAATATGCATACATTTTCTGGCACCTTCTGTGTGTGTGTGTATACATAATTACTTCCTTTTATCTACATCTATACTTATTTCAATATTTATCTTTATATAAGTATATTAAAAACCAAAAAAAAAAAAAAAAAATGAACCACAGAGTTCATTCCAGTGTTTTTGCTTTCCTTATTATTTGTAATTCGCTTATTTAACAAAGAGAAACCCAGCCCTCATTATTCTTAACATATTTACTTATTTGATCAATCGTTGTAAATATGACTAAACTCTCATCACCCACAGCCTCCCCCTACACACAGATGACCTACTCACTGTACATGGTCTCATCATCCCCTGCTGGGTCCTCTACACATTGCTCAGGCTCTGATAATCTATGTCAGACTACCTTCCCCACTTTCAGGCTGACATCATTCATGGGCCTTTACGCTATACAAACACCTTCTTCAACCTATCCTGGCTCCAACACCCTGTGCCAGACCACCCTGCAACATACACATCTTCCTCATTCTGCTCAGACTATGACATCCTGCATCTTTTTGACCATCCCCAAGTATGGCTACTCCTTAAACTGCTTGGCCTACAACACCCAGGGTTCAGCACCCCTGTTGCAGAGACAGCCTCCTCATACTGCCTACATGCTGCCACCCCGCTGGTCCTTACTTTCCAGCATAAACACCTTCCTTTCTTAGCCCACCTAATGTGTTTTGGACTAAACTCCTGAGGAATATGATAGAAAGAAAGAGGAAGAAGAGAACAACATACTTTTTGTGGCTTAAATTATTTTTAAACCTACAATTTGATGATTTTTTACATATTTAATCAATTATACAATCATCACCATAATTCATCACCCCCAAAATTCCCTTCTTCCCATTTACAATCTCTGCTCTGAAATCCAATCTCAGATACACACTATTTTTTTGTCTTTAATTTTCTATAAATTTTATATACACTGAATCATACAACATATAATCTTTTCTGTCTAGACTATTTCACTTTAAATGATTTCGAGGTGCATTCACATTGTATTATGTATCAGTAAATTTTTTATTTGTATTGCTAAGTAGTATTCCTTTTACTGGCTAATGCACATTTTATTTATCCATTCATTAATGAATAAAGACTTGGATTATTTCCAGTTTGTGTCTATTACAAATAGTGTTGCTATGGACATACGCATATAAGACTTAGTGTGGACATATGTTTTCATACATCTTGGGCAGATACTGAGAAATGAAAATGTTTGGTTGTATGATATGCACATGTTCAATTTTTTTAGAAACCAAAATATTTCGCAAAGTGGTGGTACCAATTTACATTTGTACCAGCAGTACCTGAGGATTCCAGTTTCTCTACACCCTTGTCTACACTTGGTAATGTCAGACCTTTATTTGTACCCATTCTTGTGGGTTTGTAGTGCTATCTCACTCCGTTTTAATTTGCATTTCCTTAAAGACTACTGATGTTGAACATTTTCTCATGACGTTATTAGTCACACATGTATCTCTGGTAAATGTTTTCTCTTCAAATTCTTTGCTTATTTTCAATGAGTTACTGTATTAATATTAATTTCCAAGGGTTCTTCATGCATTCTAAACATAAATTGTTTATTAGATAAATATTTTGCAAATATTTTCTCTCAGTCTTTGGTTTGTGCTTCATTTTCACTTTATTAATGATGTTTTTTGAAGAATAAAGTATTCAATTTTTATTAATATCTAATTTATCTTTTTTCTTCTATGATCTGTTTTTTTTTGTTGTTGTTGTCATCGCTAAGAAACTTTGGCTTAACTGAAAGCCAGAAATTTGTTTATTTATTTAGGGAGACAGAGTTTCACTTTGTCTCCCTCAGCACAGTGCTTTGGCATCAAACCTCATAGCAACCTCAAACTCTTAGGCAAAAGTGATCCTCTCACCTCAGCCTCCCAAGTAGCTGGTACTACAGGCACCCTCTTCAACCCCGTGGCTCAGACAGGTCTCTAACTCTTAAACTCAGATGATCCACCAACCTCGGCCTCCCAGAGTGCTAAGATTATAGGCGTGAGCCAGTGTGCCCGGACTTTTTGTAATATGTTCTTTGTGAAACATTGATATTTTAGATTTTATATTTAAGCCTATTATCCATTTTAAGTTCGTTTTATAATGTTAAAGATCTTTTTTTTTTTCCCATGTGAGTATCTAATTGTTACAGCACTATTTTGAAATTTTCAGTTTTCCTAATGCTATTAAAATCTGTTTATAAAAATGCCTAAGATTATAAAATTTTACGTATTTTGTTTTTTGAGACAGTAGCTCGCAGCAACCTCAAACTATTGGGCTTAAGTGATTCTCTTGTCTCAGCCTCCCAAGGAGCTGGGACTACAGGTCTCTGCCACAGTGCCCGGCTATTTTTTGGTTGTAATTGTCACTGGTGTTTAGCAAGGCCGGGCTCGAACCTGCCACCTTTGGTGTATGTGGCCAGCGCCCTCCTCACTGAGCTAACTGCGCCGAGCCTGTAGTTGTCATTGTTGTTTGGCAGCCCTGGGCTGGGCTTGAACCGGCCATCCCTGATGTAGGAGGCTGACGCCCTAGCCATTGAGCTACAGGCTCAGAGCCAAATTTTATGATTTTTGTACTTCATCACATTTACCTTTTTTAAATGTCAATAATTTGTCTCATACAGACTAGACTAGAACATCAAGAGTGGTTTCAAAATGATGGTGTTATTAAAGTAAGTTTTTCGTTGTTCTTTTGTCTTAAATGTATTTATATTTTCTCTAATAAAACGTATTACTCTTATCATAATTATTTAATAAATATCTCTAGCATATGGATCTCTGACATAAGGAATAAAATTTAGTTATTTCTTTTAAAAAGTCTAAGTTTTCCATATTATTCTACAGTGACACATTTATCAAATATTAGTACACCATAACAATGAGGATTTATTTCTGAATTCTCTCTTCTGTTCCATTGATCTATCTCATGATAAGCCTTTATCAGTTCTACATTAATCTACAACCATGCCCTACCACATACTTTATTTCTAAATCATGCTTTCTTGCTGGGCTTTCTCAAAATTTTCATCTTGTGTCAAGGCAGTGTCTTGCATAACCAACTTCCTATTCTGATATGATTTCCCATCATCATTCTCATCTTTTGTCTGTCTGAAATTCATGTACTGTATGTCATTCTAATATTCTAGGCTCTCTCCAAATCCATGTCCTACTTCAGATATCCAAAAGCATACCTTCAGTCCTTTTACCATACATGTCCCACTGTGACATAGTTAATTATACACTTAATCCTATTAAACCACGGTTTCAAAAATGCAGTTTTTACTAAAACAACCAATTTTAATCATTGACCCTTAATATTTGTTCATTTAATGGATATTTTTAACTAAATCTTCACTCTTCTCAAATTCTTTCTATTGTAAAATTCTAGACATTGGTTATAAGCATCTAAATATCCATAATGGCACAAAATTCCAATGTACTCCACAAAACCACAGCAATCTAGAACTCTTGATTCTTCTCTTCTAAACATATTATGATAGAAATATGGACGTAGTCTTGACATTCATTTCTCTATTTAAACAGAATCTCCGAACCTTTTCCACACTTAAAGCAGGAAAATAAATTTGCACGTAAGCCTTCATTTGCATACATTCTTTTTAAAGAATGTATCTTTTAAACAGAAAAAAAAAAAATTAGCCCTTCAATACTTGAGTTCAAAACAAACTACCTACACATCACATCAGTAAATACCTTTATATGTTCTTCTTTACACATGCAATGAAATGAATCACTTTAGGAGTATAAAAGTTGGTTAAAGTAATTATGCTCTAATGTGAAAAATATTTTAGAATTGGTTTAACTCTAAAGGATTATAAGGTCAAAATGCATAATTTATCAAATCATGCACATCATTTTAAAAGCACAGAGTTAAGTGAAGCATTAGATTATTAATATCTTTTATGAATAAAGGTTAATGTTTATCTAATTATACACAAGATGGCATTTGCTATATAAACTTTTAAAAGTATAGTTTTTAATAATACTGTCATATTTTAAATCATCAGATGTAATTTAATTTACAGTACTGTATTATAATAATATAAATAATATTAATTACTCTAAGTTTCAAACAAAAAATTAAAATTGCTTTGGACATTTTGATTAGTAAAATGTGCTATGAAATATAAAATCTCACATTGGCACCAACAGACACCAGCAATGAATTTAAAAGTACAGGAATATATTTATGTGAGAATTCTACAAACGTCACAAAGTTGTGATTTTTATTTGGTATCGTTTAGTTTAGTATTTGGCATTTCTGCATAGTATTTCCTCATACAAAAGTAATAGAGAATTGGGAAAGGGAGGTATAAAATACAGGGCCATCAAAGAAAGAAAGATATAGGTAAGGTTTTAATTAGCTGTTATTCTTCTATAAAATGGTAGTTTTCTTTTTACATTTTAGGCAAATGCAGACTATTACAGCATTCGTTTATTTAAACAGTCACAAACCAACGGTAGGGTGAGTTCAGGGACATGCAAAAACAAATGGTCCCTGATCCCCACCATTGGTATGCAACTGTTATTCCACAAATGTGTACTGAGTGTAGCACTGAGGGGGATACACCAGTAAATTGAACAAAGAAGAAAGTAATTAAAGAAAAAACTCAGTGTATAATAAAATGTCATAAAATGTACTATGAAAAAAATAACTTTGTCACTGGAGGTTAAGAGAGAATATTAGAGATACATGGATGATGAGAAATGGCTGACTTGGAATTGCTGGTCAGGGAAGGAAGGGCAAAGGTGACCTGTGAGTAATTACCTGGATGAAGAGGAAATGCGGTTATAGTGATACCTGGGTAAAATGTTCCAAGCATGAAGAACATGTGCAAATGTTCTAAGATGAGTACCACTACATGGTAAGCATACTCAAGTACTAGCAAGCAGCCCAATGTGGTTCCAGAAAAGTGATCCAGTGCAGGCTTATGGTCAGATCATCCAGACCTTTATACATTTCAAATAGTTAGTTTAGCTATAATATAGTACATTATACTAATAAAGACATAAAAGTAGTATTAGGTAGGTAGAACAGTTAGGAAACTAAGATAGGGATCAGCAAACTGCTTTTGTGTAGCCCATGAGGTAAGAATGGCTTTTATATTTTTAAATAATTAAAAATATATATAAAAGAAGAACATTTCATGACATATGAAAACTAATATGAAATGCAACTGTTTCCATAAATAAAGTTTTATTGAAACATACCCAAACTCACTTGTTTATTTACTAACTCTAGGGCTGTTTTTGTGCTGTATTAGCAGAGTATGTGCTAATTGACACTATTGTTTAGCTCACTTGACACTATTGTTTAGCTCACTTCAGTTCACAGTGATGGAATCAATGTGACAATGTTTAAAATATCACACATATTGCTATACCATCTTTTATTTTCATTTTTTATTACCACTGTATATCAATTACATCAAAACCAGAAAAGAAGACTTTGAATATCATACTTTTAAAGGCATAAAACATAAAATTTACATTAGCAAAACTAAAATTAACTGCCATTAATGGCAGTATTATTACTTACTATGATTTCTATTTCATAAAAGACCAAAAAACAAAACAAAACCCCACTTCTGTTTATAATAAATAAAACTAATCAATGTTATACTCCTTCCACATGAATCATTAGAACTCTGGGAGAGCTAAAGAGGAGAAAACATCAACTGTATTATTACTGACTAAATGGGATTAACCCTCATGAGATAAAGTTATGAATTAAGTAGCACTTAGAACACTAAGAAAATTTGTGGGGAGAGAATGGAAATAGCTTCCTAATTATCTACAGCCTATTATCAAGCAATTCTTATTACTTACAATTAAAGTCCTCTTAAATTTTGTGGCAAAAGTTCATTGAAACACTGAAAATTATATGCTAATTATTATTATATTGTAAAGCACATGTTTAGTGTATACTTCTACTGTGGGCTCAATAAATAATAAAATATCAAACTTTAGGTGATATAGTAACTAAATATTTCACTAAATGGAAAACACATGTGAGGTCCTGCTACAATTTCATGGATCCACCATACTAGAATACACTCATTAAGTGTAGGTTGTATACGGGTAGAGACAAGACGCAGGGGTCCTCAAACTGTGGCCCGCAGGCCACATGAGGCGGTGTGATAGTATTTGTTCTCGTTTTGTTTTTTTACTTCAAAATAAGATATGTGCAGTGTCCATAGGAATTTGTTCATGTTTTTTTTTTTTTTTTTAAACTATAGTCCGACCCTCCAACGGTCTGAGGGACAGTGAATTGGCCCCCTATCTAAAAAGTCTGAGGATGTCTGGCATAAGATAGTCCTATTAACCACTGAACAGAAACTGTAAAACTGTTATGATACCTGGCATAGGTAACTACTTAAGTATTTACTGAAGAAATTACTTAGGGAGATGAAAATATATATTTGGTGATAAAATTATATCATCCATTTTCAGGTTCTAGATCTTTGAGCACTACCATACACTTGATTCACTGATTGGTTTTTGTACCAATTCCCAAGCTACAGATCTAAACAATTGTTTATGTAATTATTATTTTATATATAGAAGTTCCATGGCAACCTAGACCAAGTGCATAATGTTCCTAACTGTATCAGAGCACCTAGCAGAAATCAAGCATACATAAAATAAATGAGTGAATGAACACATGAACAAAGACAATGTTACTATAGACTATAATATCCTGGAACAGCACATTCTTTACTATGCAAAATACTATGGTCTTAGGAACAGGAAGTCCATACACAGAAATGGTGTTAAGTCATGAAACAAGAGCCCAGGGCTCTTTTCTTTATACTGAAGACTCCCTCATCCTCTACCTTAATATCAGTTTCACGCCTATTTAAGATAGAGAGAAATTCCTTAATATGTAAATTAGCCAATCAATGTAGGCAGTCCCCAAGTTACAAATATGCAACTTAAGTACAACTAATACTTAAGAACAGAGGCTGCTACAGTAAGTCCCCAAGTTACAAACACTTAACTGAAGTACAACTTATGAATGGAGGCTATTACATACAAATAGTATGTTCCAACTTACACACAAATTCAACTTAAGAACAAACCTACAAAACCTATCACGGTAGTAACCTGAGGACTGCCTATATTTAATGTCCCTCATTGTCCCCCTCCCTCTTTTAATAGTTGGTTTGTTCACATCAGGACCCAAAGGTCTAAATAATGTGCTGTTGTATATTTCATAAGTCTTTTATCCTATAGGTTCCCCTTTTTTATATTTTTTAACATCTATTTGTTAAAGGAACTGAGTTGTTCATGCTATAGTTTTTCTACATTCTGGGTTTTACTTATTATAGTGTGATTTAATGTGTTCCTCTTTCCCCTATATTTCCTGTAAACTGGTTATTAGATCTAGAATAGTAATGTTCAACAGAAATATAACTCTAATCATATATGTAATTTAAAATTTTCTAGTAGTCACGTTAAAAAAAGAAACAGATGAAATTAACTCTAATAATATATTTCATTTAACCCAATATATTCAAAATATTATCGTGTCAATGTGTATTCAATATAAAAATAATGTGCTAATTTAGAGCCCTTTTTTCATCTATTCATCATTTGAATTTCACATCAAATCCAGTGTGCATGTTACATTCATGGTACATCTAGATTCAGACTAATCACATTTCAAGTGCTCAATAGCCACATGTGGCTACCACACTAAACTATACAGTTATCCAAGACATGATCAAACTGAGATTGGACCCATACTATCTATATTTCTCTTTTTGTGATGTTACTTTTGGTCTGTGAATCTAGGTATTATCAGCCTAGTCTACTCATTAGACAATTCCACATCAACTCCCTGATATCATTTTTGCTATTCTAATTCTTTTATTCCTTCTGCCTTTATTAGCTACAATTCTTCAAGTAGAAATAACTTTATCTCATCAATGTAGTTACTATGAGGTACAATTTATATAAGAAAACTGAGATGAATAGTTTCTCACTTTAATAATCTGTTTTCAGAATTATAAACTGCTTCCCCAGAATCCTCTGAAGGTAACCCATAAAGATGCTTTATGACTACCATTATGAACTCATGGATTTAGAAGTAATTTGCCATGATTAATTTATTGTTGTTATTATTTTTTTAGATTTTCAAACTGTCTCATCTTTGGCTAGTAGAAGCTTCTTTATTTTGCCTCCTGAGACTTTTTTTTTTACCTGACCGCAGAAACCTTTGGTAAATCCCTGGCTTACCTAGCATGAAAGGCTGGTCCAGGCTGACTTTGCCCAGCCCAAGACAATTCTTTTTATTGGCAAATTATTTTAGACAACACAATCTAGGTGTGAGGGTGCTCACTGCTACCAGATTACATTTCATTTCTATGCCATTTCAGTGAATAAAACTGGAAAATATACTTTGTAGTTTTTAAAAAATGAGTTTTACAGATATTTCCAATTGAAAATTAAGGGGGAAGGGGCTTTCATTTCCTCAATTTTTACATATGTTCTTGTTTTCTCTTGCACTGAAAAATCTGAGTTCCCAATGACATTAACATAATTACTATTTGCTGTGCACTATATGATCATAATTATATTTCAGCACATATCAAGAACTCAGTATTAGTGAAATAAATAAATGAATCATTAATTAAAAAGCTGTCATGTTTGAGAAAAGTAATACGTGCATAATTAAGTTCAGAATGACAATGGTAATACTACTACCAATACAATAGTTTAATATTTCTTTTCTTTCTATCTTTTTTTTTTTTTTTTGATTTTTTTTTTTTTTGAGAGTCTCACTTTGTCCTCCTGGCTTGGCATCATAGCTGACAGCAACCTCAAACTCTTGGGCTCAAACGATCCTCATGCCTCAGCCTGCCAAGTACCTGGGTCTACATGTGCCCACCACAACACCTAGCTATTTTTAGAGATGGGGTCTCGCTCTTGCTCAGGCTGGCCACCAATTCATGGGCTCAAGCAATCCACCTGTCTCCACCTCCAGAGTGCTAGGATTACAGGTGCGAGCCACACTCCAGGCCAGTTTAATATTTCTTTATGGTATTTTTTTCTACTGAGCATATTTGGGGTGGGTAGAGTGGAAGCAGATGGGAAGAGGAAGAGGAAGAGGAAGGAAGACCGACTAGGAATCTAAAGATTACTGTATTCTAAAGCCATTTAAAATTATTTCTCTGGATGTAGTATATAATATCCAGTTAATTTATTTGCTTTAGCTTCTACTTTAGCCACTGATTTTTAAATTTTTTAATTTTGTTTTGTTAAGTATGAATTAAAAGACAATCCTATAAAATAAGGTTTATTCAGAGAACTCCAATTTCAGTTCCTATCTTTCTACCTATTCTCTTATATCCCTTAGAGTCATTTTTATTAGTTTTTGGTTTAAAATTTCATTTTTAAAAATATAAGCAAATATAATTACATTTTCCTGCCTTCCTTATATAAAAGGTAATATACTGTACATACCTTTCTCTACCTTGTTTTGTTAATTTATCCTGGTGATTACTTCTTTCAAAGAAGATTATATTTGTCATTCTATAGATGTACAAAAATTTTTTTCAGTTTTCTCCACCAGATGAACATTTTGATTCTTTTTAGACTTTTGCCATAACAAATAGTGCTGTAATAATCAGCCAGGTGCTAACATCTATTCCATTATTTTTACCCCCAAATCTCTGAGACAGATTCCTAGGACTGGGACTGCTGGGTCAATGAGTACATGAATATGTAATTTCAGTGAATTCTGCTAAATTGCTCTCCACACAAGTTTGTGTTTTCTCTAGCAATGTTAGCAATGTATGCCTTCTTAACGAGGGCAAGCCACTCACTGGGTATTGAATCAAAACTGACACATGTCAAACCAAATGCTTGCTATAAAGATTCTAAAAATGGCCAGTATACCAGTTCTGTCTTTTTACACCACTGCCAGGAGCAACGCGTACCCATTTTATTTCATTCAAGACAGAAACAATAAGCAGTGTTAATGAAAAATAATTATCACTTAGAATATATTTTTTTTTGTCTAATGATCTTTACATATGATTTCAAAGTACCAAATTCTATTCGATAAAAATCTTGGTTACATGGAACCACAAGGATTTCCAAATACCTACTTTCCAACGGTTCTATATTAATGTATGTGTAGGGGGCTATTTATAGCCAACTATCACTCTTCAAACATCTTTTCATAATACCTCCCCATTCCAAATCTAGACTACCTTGTAGGATCTACATGTTAGGGGGAGGAAGCTGGAAGGTTAGGCAAAAAATATATGACAAGATTCTAGAAACTTTTGCCCCTTTTTCTCTAATTCCTCACTTTTCTGCTTTCAAAATATCTGCTATTTGCATACCACTAATCTTAATGTGTCATTTGCAATCCATACCACTAATCCTAAATGTTACTCCAATTGCTCCCCTAAGATCCATTGCCCTTCCAACTACTTCTGATTTTTTTTTTTTTTTTGGGGGGGGGGGTTGGTTAGTATATTTTGCTGTTGTTGTGCTTTTATCTTCTGTTTTGCTTTGCAGGCCTCAAGTGAAAGGCAAAATGAATCATACAGAATAAACCCTTCTCAGGGACATTCGTTTCCAACTGGGCACTCAGAAGCTGCTTTTATACTGTTAAAGACCCTTATTTTGTTTGTATGTATTTATGTGGTATTGTAGGTTTTTTCTAACTATTTTTCTGACAAGAGGTTACACAGAACAGTTATGTGTATGTTCAAATAAAACTTTATTTACAAAAAAAATTATCTACCTGTGCTGTGGACCATCAGGCTCATAAGTGCAGCCAACAGACTATTTCAGAATATAAATTATTTTCTAGGAGTCAGAGCAAAGAGCCAGAGGCACAATTCATCCTAATGTATATTGGTTGTCAAATCATAAGGCTAGTCTTTAAAGTTTACCAAATCTTTTCTTACAAAACACATAGTACAAAATACTAACAGTTGTCTTAAACTACCAACAGATCTCTGCCGTCACAACAAAGCTACCTTCCATGAAACTGTAAAATCACCTTACATGGCTACCACAGTACCATTCAGAACCATAGTCTTAAAAAAAAACTTCATCTTTTAATCCTAGCACTCTGGGAGGCCAAACCGGGTAGATTGCTTGAGCTCACAAGTTTGAGATTAGCCTGAGCAAAAGGAGACCCTATCTCTACTAAAAATAGAAAAACTGAGGCAAAAGGATTGCTTGAGTCCATGAATTGGAGGTTGCTGTGAGCTATGACGCTAGGGTAGTCTACCCTGGGCCAAAAACTTGAGACTCTGTCTCAAGAAAAACAAAAAAACAAAAAAAACCTCCTTAACATATTTACTGTGATAAAATTCTCTCGATTGCAAGTCATTCAAATCATTATAGCTATTCCTAAATAAATGTTTATTAGGCACTAGAATGTTATATTAAAATGTAAAACCATGAAAATAGGAAATTTTGTTTCTTTTATCACTAGTAGATGTCTAACACTTAGAACAGGGTTGCAAACAGTAAGACTCAATAACTACTATAAATATTTATTATGTTTATATTATATATTTAATATATAAGGTATTGTGAAAGCATTATGAATAGGAACAGCTTCTGCCCTTAACAAACTGCTGATTCGATCAAACTAGGATTAAATAGATAAAAAGGCAAATATGTAATATACATAAACAAAATGTGTATTACTGACATCAATGTTGTGAGAACTCAAAGAATGTAAATATCATAGAAGAATCTCTAATCACTGTGGGCTTATAATAAAAAGTAGAACTCAGACAAGCACAGAAGAGGGAAGTACGGATGGATTAAGGTGTATAAATATACAAAGTCAGGAATGGATGGACAGCAATCCATAACAGAGACTCCCCTTATGAGGGAGACAAGTTTTTTGTTTTCTTGTTTTTAAGGCGAAGCATATTTTAAGCTTAACATGTACTTAAAAAAACACAATATAATCTTTCTGCATAATTAACAATTATCCTAAAATACTTCTGCCTCATATAAGCAGACATACAATGTGTTTGGTAACAACTTCTAGGAGTTATAACACTACAGAGGTACTAACATGACTTGTTTCTGATATATGGAAGCATTTAACATTGTGTTTATATGTGAAGTTAAAGAAAATAATTAGTCTTATTTATTATGAAGATTTAAATCTCAAACATAAGAAATAATTAAGTTCCCAAGGGGTGTGGCTTAACATTCAAAATTTTCATCCTTTCAAAATTTCTGACATATAAAGGCATTTAATGTTGTTTGTATATAAAGTTAAAAAATTCATACGTAAACTCATAGCATGTTTTCTCCAAAACTAAGATTAATAACTTTAAGCTTTTTTAGGTACTATCGAGTAAAACAAAGTACTTCTATGTTTTGTATTAAAAATTTAGGTTCTTACCGGTTAATGACAACACATGTATGTTCACTATGTGTCGGGCATCATTCTTAAAGAGTTTTACATATCATACATTTGTCCCAGGATTATTAATACAACATGTAACAATTTGCCTTCTTAAAAGTTATTCTCTTAATAATTTTTTAAGGTGCTTAGTTCTTATACTTAATGTTTTATGTGCCATTATTTTGCTTTTACTGCAAAAGAAAGATCTGGTTCCCAAAGATAAAGGAGATTTTTGGTAAATGGTGAAGGTAAAGAAATAAATGACCCACTTGGCTAGTGTGTAATTACACTGCCTGAGATTGTAACAATCTATCACATGAAGGAGGATGACACCACGCTAAGGGGTGAGTCAAAGGAGATAGCCTTTGACTAACTACGAGACCCCAACGATCGATACTCCAGATATTGTGCTCTCAAAAACAATTGAATTCTAAAAAAGTTTGAAAATAGATTTCCCCCTTCTTTTGATACTGATCAGAGACCTATCCTGACCTTATTCTGAAAGAGTAATAGTTTCTTAACAAGGTATATAAAACACATAAATCCTTTCCATGTGTTCTTTCAAACAGATATTTAACACATTCCCATTATAGTAACAGTCCCACAAGCAAAAAACCTGATGGAATTCTTACTTCTTTATCATATAAACATGATTTCCCAATAAGATGTTACCAAGTTATCATTATACTTAACACATGACAGGTATTGCAAAGACTGAAAACTTTAAAAATCTATCAGAAAATTAAAATTTCCAAATGAGGTTATAATACTTAGCAAGTGATTTAACTATGTAAAAATTAAACAGAAAGTACCTTTAAAAATAAAAATAAAAAATGTTAAGTCCATAAGATATTTTATAAAATAATTTTACAGGCTAATCACATTATAATTATCTTAATGCATTGTATCATTTCATTTTAAATCTTTGAACTGAATTTCAAAATGACTCCTGTTCCCATAAAGAGTCATAATAAATTCATTAAGCTATATCAAAGGTTACAGTTCTTCCTTTTCATTTTCAATTTATAACAATTCCTGTTTGTATACAGCACGTAAAGTATTTGTAAGTAAAAAAGCAAGTATCTAAAACAAACTTCAAAGTCCGGAAAAGACAATTAAATGAAAAGCAAAATCTAATCTAAATCTAGTAGCTTTTTTTTTTTCTTTTCCTAGAGGCTAAAATCATAGCAAATATAATGTAGCACATGAAGAATCACGATTAGTATAATATAAAAGTTTATAAAATTAAACTTTATAGGAAGCTTAGAATTTTGTATTGATACTGAAACATTCACTATTGGCTGAGGATAACTGAGTGAACACACATCATTCAATAAAAACAAAATGCCACTTTGCAAAAATGTCAGTCCAGGAAAGGATACACCAGGACACTGTAGGATATTACCTCTGTTCTTGAGGGTTGCACCAGTCCATTCCCCACCATAGCATAAACTATTAGGATGAAAGAATCATCAAATAAACTGGCTATTCCTCAGACTGATCAAATCTCTAGTGTTGCAACTGGAGCAACCAGGTTTTTTTTTTTTTAAAGATTCCCACATTCCAATCTGTAGACAAGGTTGGGAACCACTGCCATATGGTATAGATCTGTTTGCAAAGGCGAAAAAAGTTCAAGAAGTAAAACAAAGCAAAGCAGAAGGAAATGAGAATACTGTTTGACAACAAAGATGATAGTGAAATACAGTTAAAGGATAAAATGGATCGGATCAGTAGAAAGCCCCACAAACCTTACAAACTAGCAATCTAGCAATTTAATTAGATTAACAAAGTATTCTTTTAAAATGTAAAAGCAGCTTGAGGAATCAAATTTATTGAATTGTTCATCTTTGTACCTCGATGTAATTACGTAACAAGACATAAACTAACTAAAGTAAGTCACAGTCAATTAATGGAAATGATGATTGTAGAGAATTAGTCACTTTAGAAAAGGATCTAGGGAGCAGCGCCTGTGGCTCAATGAGTAGGGTGCCGGCCCCATATACCGAGAGTGGCAGGTTCCAACCCAGTCCCAGGCAAACTGCAGCAAGAAAATAGCCAGGTGTTGTGGTGGGTGCCTGTAGTCCCAGCTACTTGGGAGGATGAGGCAAGAGAATCGCCTAAGAGCTGGAGGTTGCTAGGAGCTGTGATACCACAGCACTCTACCAAGGGCAAAAAAGTGAGACTCTGCCTCTAAAAACAATAAAAGAAAAGGATCTAGGATGTAGATCTTTAATTTCTAAAAAAAACTTTTAAGGCACTGTGTATCTATAAAGGCAAATGAATCTAAATAAGATTAGAGTCAAATAAGATGGTAAAAGCATGTCAGACTGATGAGAAACAACATACGAATAATCTCTATTATTATTATTACCAAAATTTGGTAAGATGGCAAATATAATATTAAAATAACAGACCTATTTAAATATAATAAATTTTACTCCTGAGTATAGAATTTATTCTTGTTTCCAATTCAACTTAGAACAGTTTTATCATCCCTATACAACCTCATGTCAGTGCTCTTTCATCCAGTGTCAAATATTTAAGACATATTGAGAATACTAAAATGCATAAGTATAGTCTTCCATTCTGTAAGTACCTTAGAGCATACTGGGGGGAAAAACAAAATATGTACCACATTATAAATGCCTTAATACATATAGTATTTACCAAATGCTATAAAAAGATATATAAGGAAGGAAGTAATCTACCAGGTAACGCGGCTGAGAAAAGAAGAAACAAAGGCTGGTAAAGTACTTAGACACATTTCAGAAGGGTTTTGAAAGACAATATAAACTCTGCAAGATGGGAACATCACTGAAGACACAAAAAATAGCAAAAGAAAAGACAAAGAGAAAATGCAAAGTAGATCTGAAACACAAGTTGCCTGGTGTGGCTAACAATACATGAAAAAGATGAATGGCAAGGCAATATGAAGTACTTACAGGCCTTCACTGTCATGTTTTAGGTTTTTCAAGAGTGTGTGTTTAATAATGGTACTATGGAAGATGCAGAGGTATTAAGAGAGATTAAGGATAGGGAAACCCATAATAGACTACTTGAAGACTTCCATAATCAAGACTTTTTTTTTTGGTAGAGACAGAGTCTCACTTTACCGCCCTCGGTGGAGTGCCGTGATGTCACAGGACTCACAGCAACCTCCAGCTCTTGGGCATCCGCAATTCTCCTACCTCAGCCTCCCAAGCAGCTGGGACTATAGGCACCCACCGCAATGCCCGGCTATTTTTTGGTTGCAGTTCAGCCGGGGCTGGGTTTGAACCTACCACCCTCGGTATATGGGACCGGTGCCCTACTCACTGACACACAGGCGCCACCCTATAACCAAGACTTTTACAATGAGTCTAGGTTGCAATCATAACTGATTATTATAATGGCCTATAGATATAGAAAATATAAATAATAGAAAGCTGTTCTAGACCTTGGCATTTTCACTTTTCAACAAATACCTAATCATGGCTTGACATGTTATCTAAAACAGACTATACAAGGTATAATGGCATTACCTACTGTAAGTGTCGACTAAAACATAATAGTCTGACACTAACTTTGCATTTATTTTTTCCATTTCTGAATTACATGATAACTTTATACAAAGCTACCATTTGGTATTCCAAAGTGGCAATACTGTTTCCATTCCATTTTGCATTCCCACCTGCAATGTGTAAAAGTTCCATGACAATCTGAAATAGAACTATTCAGTAGTTTCCTAATAACTTTGTACATGCTCTAGGAAAAAAACTTAATGAGGCTGGGTAATTAATCACATAACAAAAAGCTTATACCAAAGTTCTTCTTTTCCACATGGCAAATTCACTCATCTTTCAAAAATCTGCTTTACATCTCTCTCACCTCTTCTGCATCATCAGAGGGACCCATTTACACTTCTCTTTGGAAGTGCTCTAAACTTTGCTCTTCCTAAGTTAAAAAACAAACAAACAAAAAAAAAAAACCTCCAACTTTAAATGTCATTGTTTACCCTACCATCCTAGAAAAAACTGATTGTCCTTTAGTGCCATTACATCACTTTGTTCGTAACATTAAACCTTGGACAGTCTTTATTATACAATATTACAGTTATATGTATCTATTTTCCTGTTTGTGAATTTCTTGATAGTATGAGTTATTAATTTATGTATTTTATTATGATAGATAGTGCCATGGACCTTGTAATCAATAATTTTTGCTAAAATAAAATAAGGCGAAGACTAATATGTCTAGCCAACCTAGAGTAACCATAACTTACAAGTGAAAACTACATGAAACAATGATTTTGAAGACAGCATTCATGAAGCAACAAAAGACAGAGTTCTTAGAAAGAGGGTACACAAAGGAGGTGAGCCCTAAAACTCCCCAAACTAAGCATCTGTAAATATTGGTATTCGCTGAGGTCCTGGAACCAATCCTCTTTGAAAACAGACAGACAACTGTATTTGTTCAAACTTATCAAGCTGTAAACTTTAAACGTGCAGTTTACGGTATGTCAAATATACCTCTTAAAATAAACAAAGCCTTATGCATGCCCATTATAATTTTTTCTTCTATATTTCATGTTAACAATGTCTAAGACTTTTTTCTGTGCCAACCACTGTGCAAAGCATTTCATATTTCACGTTTGATAGTAAACTACCATGTAAAATACCACTCTTCATTTACTAATGAACAGAAAATATAAGGAAATTGAAGCACAAAGAGGCTTAGTAGTATTAAAAAATAACTAAGAACCAAGAGTTCTGCCAGTATCTCACATCTAGTAACTAAAGAGATTCAAATGCAGGTCTGCTTTTCTAAAAGGCCAATGATCTTAATCATTATGCTCTATAATATTGTATCATCTTAAAGGAAGGATTAAGAAGATAGCTGAGGTAGTGAGCTGACTAAGGATCTCCTACAGATATCTACATACTAATCCCAAGAACATGTAAGTTATTTTACAAGGGACTTTGGGGGTGTGATTAAATTAAAAGTCTAGAGAAGAGGGCATTATCCCTGATTTGTCTAATTGGGTCAATATAATTATAAGTGTCCATATAAGAGGGAGACAGGCAGGCTAGAGTAAGAGAATGCAAGGTGATGATGAAAGCAGAGGAGGAAAAAAGGACATTAATAACAGGCACAGAGGTCAAAAGAAATATGAAGATGCTAGCTGCTGATCTGAAAATGGAGGAAGGAACATGAAGCAAAGAATTAAAGCAGCCTCTGGAAGCTAGAAAAACCAATGGATTCTCTCCTAAAATCTTGCTACCTAGTCAATATTTGTGTTGTTCCCCCAATTCAAATTTTGAAACCTTGACTCCCAATGTTATAATATTAGGAGTTGGTAGCCCTTGGGAGATAATTCAGTCATGAGAATAGAACTCTCATGAAAGGTAGTGCCCTTATAAAAAGAGACCCACAAGGAATTCTTGAGCTCTCTTTCCACTGTATGAAGATACAACAAAAAGTCAGTTGTCTTCAACCTGGAGGAAATTTCTCACCAGAATATGAACCATGCTGGCTGGCAATTGATCTTGACTTGTATCCTCCAGAACTTATAAGAAATAAATGTTTGCTATTTTGGTAACCCAGTTGATGGTAATTCGTTGTAGCAGACTAACTCAAACCTTCAAAAGGAACATAGTCCCACTGACCCATTTCAGACTTCTGAACCACCAAATTAACTGTGTTATTCAAGCCACTAAATTTGTAATTATATTACAGCAGCAGTGATAAACTAATACAGGTGTAATAGTCAGTGTAGTTCTTTGTTCCCAAATGTAGTTCAGCAGCAGTGATAAACTAATACAGGCACAATAGTCAATGTAGTTCTTTGTTCCCAATGTAGTTCTTTGTTCCCATGCAGTAAGTGCTGCATGAAATTAGGATTAAAGTAAAAGGTCCTAATAATTATTGGGGTGGGGGGGGACTTTAAAACAATATGAGTTCCTTGGTGGGTCTTAAGGGAAAGAATGGTATCAGAAGTCTCATAGTGAGTCTGGGAATGATCTGGTGTAACTAAGTAATACTAAACACAAGCTGGAACCAAACAAGCTATTGTCGGTGTTTATAATTCAATTCACAGTTATCTTTTGTTTTACTATGTTTTTATTTGTCTGTCTGGCCTAGATCCCATGAATGAGAGAATGCTAAAACAAATGACAAACATAAGACTTGACTTTCCAGTACACTTCTATCTATATTTACCATATATCTAAACTGTGAAATCTATATTTTCTTACTTCATTTAACCTTTATTAAGTATCTATAATATTTCAGACATTATTCACAGCACATTGCAATGAACAAAAATATAGTCCTTTTCCTAATGGTATTTATAAGTTATAAGAAAAAGACCTGGTCAAAGGCAGGATACCTAAGCCAGCTGGGGAAACAGAATAATGAAGGGTCATGTTTTCCATGATCTTTATATTTTCTGAGAGTATAGCTGTTTATCTTGTGGAATATGTCCTAGATATGAGTTTGTATGTTTTTTTTTCCTAATCTGGTGGTAATGCAGATGACAGATCTGCATTTTTGGCAAGAAAAGTTCTTATTCTGTCCTCAGGGTAGCATATCAGGAAGTATATGATAGCAATACGTCTTCCTACCGGCAGCATTAACTTTGATCATTTAATTAATATGGAGTCATGTTTCTCCACTATAAAGTAACTGTATTTCTTCCTTGTAAAAAATGACTATCTTGTTGGGAGATACATTATTTCACAAAAATAAAAAGGACTTCTATGCTCCCTTTATTACCTAACCTTGGTAAGCATGTTCATAGAAGTTTGAGTCCACAAGAAAAAAAAGGGAGAGAGATAAGAACCGCCAGCAAAAAAGGATTACCCTGAACATTTATGTACAGGAAGAAAAGTGAATCTATGTGTGCTAAAAATGAATCTAAATAAATGTCTGAGCACAGTGAACTGACAATGGACAACTAGAATAAACAGTTGATTGGTTTATCAAAGAAGTGTTTAGGAAAATTAATAGTGCGCAAAATGCACTAAAGAATGGAGATTTTGGATACAAGAATAGAGTGTAAAATTTCTTAAAAATCTGAAACATAAAGCAAAGCATTAAAGGACTTTTCTAAAAAAAAAAATTTTTTTAAGGAATTTTTTAACATTAATTTCTAGGAATGCTTATTTGGTTAGTCAAAATCTATTAGAGAAAAATCCAATCATTGACTATTAAAGCACAGTGATTATTTTTTGGCCCCCCCCCCCCCCACTTTTGGCAACATTAAAATAAGCTGGAAGCTTCTTAAAAATACCAATACCCAAGTCTTTTTTCAGACCAATTAAAACAATTCTGGGGAAAGGTTATAAATACCAGTATTTTTAAAATGATCCCCTAATGGCTCTAGTAGATAGCTAGCATTGAAAAGCACTGGACCAGAGGATCCAACAGATTTGTGGCAGAAACTAACAAGAGACACCCATAGCAATGAAGTTTCTAGCTCTTCTTTTTGTTTGTAAGTTATCTTCTGCTGACAACAAGCATTCTGCTTTTGCAGAAATATATACTTACTACGGTACTTATAAACCTCAGAAATGTAAATGTAAAACTAAGAAAATGTACATTTAAAATTTCTTAAAGTGTTATTATTAGAGTGAAGGTAATTTTAAGTATAACATAACCCTTTATTGTTCTAAAATTATTACAATTTAATTTTTAATTTTTTTAGAATAATAAATATTCTTTATTAAAATGTTCTCTCTGGAAAGTTTGAAAATCATCATCTGGATCAGAGATATAAGCAAACAAATTCTCAACACACAATACTATAGAACTGGTTAACATGATACCAGAAAACAAAAGGTAATCCAAACCATACTCAAAGTAACAATCTGTTAAATTCTTAGGTACATGAGGATAGTCTCCTTGTCTTTTTTACTGTTACAGTCTCAGTAATTACAAAAAGTCTGGCACATAATAGTTGTCCAATAATCAGTTATATAATTAATTTATTTTAAAAACTTAATTAGGTCAGTGCCTATGGCTCAGTGGGGAAGGTGAAAGCCCCATACACCAAGGGTGGCGGGTTCAAACCCGGCCCCAGCCAAACTGCAACAAAAAATAGCCAGGCATTGTGGTGGGCACCTGTGGTCCCAGCTACTCGGGAGGATGGGGCAAGAGAATTGCCTAAGCCCAGGAGTTGGAGATTGCTGCCAGCTGTGTGATGCCAGGGCACGCTACTGAGGGCAATAAAGTGAGATTCTGTCTCTACAAAAAAAAAAAACTTAAGTAGATAGAAATGCATCAATAGAAGGAAAAACAGAAAGAAAGCAAAAGGAAGGAAAAGCCCTTGGGATGACTGACAAATAAGAAACTGAATGATCTGCTGAAAGTCACTTGTCAGTCATACTCAAAATGGTAAAATGGGAGTCAGGAGAGCAGGATTTGAGTCTTAGCTTTGTTAGTGATCAAACCTAGAGCAGAATCATTTAACCATCCCACTAATGCTTGCACATCCATAAAATGAGGGGAGGCATGAATGAGATGATTTCTGTTATGACATACAGTGCTAAATATCTGTGCATATGACTAAACCAGATATTTTCAAAGAAAGCAGAATCAATCTAAGTATTGATTTTAAGACAGAGGATGAATTTCGTAAGAATTTGCTAAATTAAAAGTTTAAAGTAAAAGAATTTCTAACTCTGAACATACAACCCAAATATCTGATTACATGTTCGGTGAAAAAATTAAATTGTTGTATATCCAGATATTTCTTATTTAATATCAAGTTTTGCCTTTTTTTTTTTTTTTTTTTTTGGTAGAGACAGAGTCTCACTTTACCACCCTTGGTAGAGTGTCATGATGTCACAGGACTCACAACAACCTCCAGCTCTTGGGCTTCCGCGATTCTCTTGCCTCAGCCTCCCAAGCAGCTGGGACTACAGGCACCTGCCACAACGCCTGGCTATTTTTTGGTTGCAGTTCAGCCGGGGCTGGGTTTGAACTCGCCACCCTCGATATAGTGGGGCTGGCGCCCTACTCACTGAGCCACGGGTGCCACCCTTAATATCAAGTTTTAATACAAAGTTATTCAAAACTACAACACAAGAAAAAATAACAATAGGAATTCTTTTGGTGTTTTCTCATGTATTTATCCCAGCAAAAGTAACAAAAGCATAGAAAAATTATAAGAATATCTGAAAAGCCACATATCTTTCACCTAAATTTCCCACCTATTCAAATTTTACTGCATTTGCTTTGTCATGTTTTCTTTCATTCAATTTCTCTCCGTATGTATCTGTGCATAAATATATTTTTGCTGAATCATCTGAGAGTTAAGAGAATCATGACACTTCAACCTTTATCTACATGTATTGCCTAAGGAACAAAGATATTTTCTTTTATAATCACAACGTAATTATTTTATCTCAGAAATTTGATATTAATGCAATAAATATTTACAGCTATTGATGTTGTTGAATTTTAATTAATCTCCAATCACAGATCACGTTTGTATTAAGTAACATCTGAATATTAATATGTGTCATTTAGTAATTAATTACTTTTAGATAATTCAATAGAGAATGATGAGAGATATAGGATGGAAGAACAGATGCTACAAAGAATCCTAGATTATGATTTGGGAGGTGAGTTTTCACTCTGATTTTACTATACCTGCACTCGAAACCTATCACCTAAATAGTTGGTGAATGATTTTCAGGTTGTGAGCTGTCTTAAACAGCAGAGAATAAGAACCCCAGAAGCTCTTCATATCCACTAGGATGTTACTGTTTTTATCCATATTATATAAAGGGGTTCTAATTAAGAATAGTCATAAAAAGGATTTTTGGTGGGTTTTGTTTTGTTTACATAAAAAATAAGTTCAGAATAAATAAAAAATAAGCAAATATGTAAAAGACAGATAAAAGTGTAAAGAAAGAAAAAAATCAAATTCTCAAAAGAGTTATTAGAAAACAAAAAGTCAAATATGACTGTAATTTTTCATTGTTCACTACAGCTGAAACAGCAAACTATAAGGTATAAAAACATAGGCATTAGTCTAAAAAAAGGTATGAATGGCTCTAAGCCTTCATTTATTCTACTACAAAACAGAAACAATATTATAGTATCCACCTTACAGGGCTGTTATGAGGATTCAATGAAATAGTGTTGTAGATGACTTAGCCAATCCCTCACAAATTGTAAGTATTCAAAAAACTAATAGCAACTAGTTATATTAAGAAACTACATGATGGTTATGAGTCTAGACTCTGGAATGAGAATGCCTGGGTTCAAATGTTAACTACTCAATTTATTGACCCTTTGATCTCATTCAAAGGACAAATCCTTAAGCCCCAATTTCTTAGGGTCAATTAAAACTCTCTCATTAGTTTGTTTTCAAGATAAGGTGAGATAACCCTTATAAAATACTTGGCGAGCTGGCAGTTGCTGTGAGTTGTGACACCACGGCATCCTACCAAGGGCAACAAAGTGAGACTCTATTAAAAAAAAAAAAAAAAAAAAATATATATATATATATATATATTTAGCACATTGGTTGACTCTAAATTAATTGCTAAATAAGTGTGAGCTACTATTCACATCATTATTGTAATTATTATAAATACAGAATATCTAGCTCTAGATATTAACATGTGAAGGTCTAAATATTTTTTCCAAATTCTTGAGTAAACTTTTACAATCATAAAATCTTAGAGTGGAAGAGGACCTTACTATCCAATGAAATTATTTTAACAGTGACATGCTCTATATTTACAGTATTTATTTATGTAAATATTCCCCTTCTTTAAACCTCAGGCTGCATGCAAAAGACTATAATCTCTAATCTATATGAAATAAATAAATGTATATGGAAATTAGGATCGTATTACTTTTTAACTTACTAATTATCACATAACAAGTTACTAAAAATGCCAGAAACAGAAATACAGGCATCAAACTGGTTAGTGTTCTTTCTATGGTATCACAGCGATCTTTTCTTAGAGAAGATTAAAGATTTTTTAAAGCCTTTTATAACCTCTAAATATTTCCTTACTCATGATCAATTATAGTGAGATACTGTAAACATTGCTTTTTAAGCTATTTATTTATAAT
>CAUYPK010091373.1:35000-44823 GCA_963574355.1 Loris lydekkerianus
ACATTAGAAATCTAATAGTTATTTTCATGGGATGAAAAAGTAAAAAATGTTCTGTGGGTTTTTAGAAAAAGTAAAACATCAAAATTTATTTCAATTGTTTTTAGTTATACAAAATAATAAAGTTGATGCCTTTGAAAAATTCTATTACTAAAACACCAATTATTTCTAAATAAATACATTTCATACCTGTTTAGCTCCTTAAGATATTTTACTACATCAAACTCACTTCAAAAAAACAATGTTTTCATTTTGATAGCAAAAGTACCCTCTGCTATAAAAAGGTATAGCTATCAATAGAAAGAATTCTGATCTCATAAAAATGACCCATGCAACACTTGGCATAATAAGTTACCTAAGGCTTTTTAGTTAAATAAATAAATGAATTTAAAAATTGTAAAACACCTTTTAGGTGGAAAAAATAACATTTAAAACAAATTCAACAAATACATATAACGTCAAGCACTATACCTCGAAGTAATACCATAATTTATTCAGGATCTGATATATTAAAATGATCACATCAAATTTGTAACATTAAAGCACTTTGAAACATTAAAACTCTCAATAGAACCCTCCTCCACAAACGAGTTTTTAGATGTTGCAAGATGAGGCACCCTAGATCACTGACCCAGTGAAATACTTCATTTCTATGGCCACTCTTATGCCTGATATCAACTGGAATAGGGTTCAAACAAACAAGGTTCCTGTCTTTCTTCTGTCCTTTTGTTCTCAAGTCCTTGACCTACCTTTTTCCATTGAATACAAAAAAATTGTAACCTCAGAAACATAATTCATTATGTGTAAATATTCTTTAAAATAAACATAAGATATATCTACTCTATATTAGTGAATATTTTTACTCAATCAAAAATATCCTAATACAAGTAGATTTCAATTCAAATTTTTAAATTTACATTTCTAAAAATTAAAAAAAAATTCTATTTACTAAAAAATTTCTCAATTTCAGATTTTGATGTCTGCCAGATGTGCAAGTTAATTAAAATACAAGTAGAAGCTAATTATATTCTTACATAATATAGAAACAATTTACTATTTTTGCTTTTTGTTGTCTTCTAGAAAGTTAATGTAGAAATGAGAAATTAAAACAACTTTTTCTAAAGGGAGAATATAAAAGTTTTGTTTATTAATATTACTGAAAAGAGTCAAACATGTTTTTCTAAGATATGTAGTAAAAACTATTCCATGGAGAATAAATTTTATAATTTGTCTAAATTCCTTAGTTCTAAAAGATAATTTAATTACTTGTTTCTAAAAAGTAGAATAAAAAACAGTATGTTCAGTTTGGCTATTTTAAAAGGAAGTAGACATATTGAATACAATTTTAAAGAAAGTATTTAACCAAGTTTATCACCACAGTCCTGTAATTTGCAACACAGTTTTAAAAAAAACACATTGAAAAATAAAAAGTGTGTGTTAAAAAACTCAAAAGTATAAAATAGGAAATATTTTTAAAAATAAAATATTGTATTTTCATACATTTAGCTACAAATATAGCAATTAAAGTAGTTTACATTAACTGCCTCCCCTAGTAATTCAATTTTAAACGAATAAATATGTGTAGATGTGAACAAATATTCTCTAACAAAGTAATTCAGGGAACTGAAATAGCTACAAAGATCCATCACTGCACACATACTGATTTTTTCTTTCCCCTTTGTTTTAAATTCATAGATGATAAAATATGAAATTAAATTACTCTTTTCTTTATCTAGCCTTAAATATATCCCAAAGTCTAAACCTAGGCCATCTAGAGAAAATCAGTGGCCAAATCCTAAAGGTATTCTTTACCTCACTGCAGAATTTCCCCAGGCTCCATGCTTGTCTGTGAGAATGTTGATAACTTTCTGGATTAGTTGAGTTGCAGTAACATGGTCTCGATATTTTGCAGCTCTTATCAAATGATCACACATTTTTTCATCCTCTCGTTTGTCTGCAGAATACTGCGCACACAATGACTTGGGTAGAAAATAAAGAAAGATATATTAATACATTAAAATAGGTAAAAAACTCAAATGCATTGTGAAATCATCTTCAGCATGAATCAAAACAACCAAAACTTTAAAGCTACTTTTATATCCTGCATTAACCTAAATTGACTGATGTTAAGTGACCTGCTGTTTCAGTAAAACATCCCCAACTATTTCTCTCTCTGCAATCAGTCATAAGATATACTCAGAAGTGGTAACAACTCAGCAGAGACCTAAACAATGAGAAAGTCAAGCATGTAAGATGCAGGGGTCCACCATTACAAACAGCAAGAAGTGAAGTTGTAAAAAACCCAAGAAACAATGAATAAGTAAAGAGAATAATGGTATGAAATGAATTTGAAGAGGTAGATAGGGCTGCATCATTTGTATTGCATAGTTGTGGTGAGTTTAGATTTTATTTGAATGTAAAAGGATACCAATGGATGGTTTTAAGCAGTGGAGTGATGTGATTGATTTACATGTTAAAATAATCACTATATTTCCTATTTTGAGAATAGATTATAGTGACAGAAGAGAAGAGAAGTGGGGAGACAAGTTGTCATGTCAATGACAAGTCCAGAAAAAAGACAATAGTAGCTTACAAAGGTTAACAGCTAGTTCTCAACACCTTTAGAAAATAAAATAGGTCTTTTATATCCTAGCTACGCAAGATGTACCAGCAGCGCTGGAATCACCCAGGAGCTTACTAAAAATGCAGAATCTCAGGTCCCACCTCAAACCTCTAAATCAGTATTTGGATTTTAATGAGATACTAAGGAGATTTATACATACATTAAAGTTTGAAAGGTACTGTCTTAGCTATCAATAATTCTGCCAAAAAAAAAACCAAAAAAAAAAACCCTTAGAATTCTCTGGTAATAATCAGATATAAAATAAATTCTAGTTTCTAAAATGTTTATTCCTTTTTTTTGGAATTCAGATACTTGTGATGTCATTTTTATGATACTGTAGTGAATATACTGCTTATAGTAAGAAAATAAAAAGATTGTTATAAACTAGATCTTTCATTTTATTCACAAAAATCTAGCAGACTCCCCCTTAACTTCCAAATGTAAGTTCACAAATACCTACACACACACACCCTCTGCTAGACAAGTAACATAAATTTGATGTTGGAACAAATATTACTAGTTTAGTTATGTGATACACATTGTGGTTGCCTGCTTCTCCTACAGTATATCAGTTTGGATAGTTTTTACCACCCACTATCCCCACCACTTCCCCAGTGATAAAACAAGGTTCTGATCATGGTAAACCAGGGGTGTCCAACCTGCCCACAGGCCATATGATGATTTTGTGAGGAATTGTTTCACTGTTCTGCCATATAACATGAAAAATATGCACAAACCTTTTTTTTTTCTTTTATTGCTAATCAGTGTTCGTGTATTTCATTGGCCCTTCCAAAGTGTGGCAGAGAAAAAAAAAAGGTTAGACAACCCTGTGGCCTAAACTAATCAGGGTAATAATCACATCCACATTGACCAACTGGCTCAGGGAAAGGCATTTGATGAAATTAGTGCATTAAAGGCAAAATTCAGAATTTTTTTTTTTTTTTTTTGAGACAGGATGTAGTTCTGTCTTGCAGACAGGAGTGCAGTGGGCTCATCATAGGTCACTGCAATCTCAAACTCCTGGTCTTGTCCCTTGTCCTCCTGCCTCAGCTTCCTGAGGAGCTGGGACTGTAGGTGCTCCATGCCCGACTAATTTTTCCATTATTTTGTAGAGTCAGTGTCTCGCTCTTGCTCAAGCTGGTCTCCTGGCCTTATTTATTCCTCCTGCCTTAGCCTCCCAAAGTGCTAAGATTACAGGAGTGAACCATTGCACCCAGCTGAAATTCAGATTTTTTGTTGGATAATGCAAACCTTCTTCTCGTGGTGTAAAAGAGGAAGTGCATAACTACAGGAGTGTTGGAAGCTCTCTCTGTACTATAAGAGAAGCTGGCCTAAGGATAAAGCCAAAACTCAGAAAGCAGATCTATAAGAATTATAGAAAAACAAAGCTTATTCCAGATGGAATCATGAATTTCTGGATCAATCAATACTAATGACCACTGTACCTTTACAGTTTCTATGAGATTTTTTTAAGAGCCAATAAACTCCCCCTGCTCCTTATGTGCTAGTAGAACCACCAAGAACGGGGGGTGGGGGAGTGGGGGGGTGGGGGTTTCTGCTCCTTACATCAAAAGCAACCCAACAAATACAGTGTTTATGTATATATGTAAAGAATTAGATATTTTAGTCTGTGGAAAACAAGAGTGGACTAAAGTTTGTGTGCAATTTAAATTAGTTTACTATGTAAATTACACATAAACTTTATGTCCACCCTGTACTATGCTATAGAGATCAAAGGTTGAATTTAATAATGGAGGAATTTGAAAAGATAAGTTATTACTGGGTAGGAATAATGGGAACTATTAGCAAAGCAAGGCAGAAAAACATTAATCATTTTCAGGGAGGAGAAATAATAGAGTTTGAACCAAGTGCAAAATACAGGTAGAAAAAGCAAAAAACTGAAGAAATTTTGGAATGCAGAATGAGGACAGAAAACATATCACTAAGAATCATAAGACTGGGAAGCAAAATAAAAACCAGACGACAGTACCTTGGCTAAAATGTCCTGCTAGTCTTAAGCAACTAACAAATTTATCTCTTTAAGTCTAAATGTCCTCATCTGCAAAATTAGGAGATTATAATATCTCTAAGAATTTTTCAAATAGATGATGTTGGGCAACTGCTATAAGAGTGCTTGAGAATACTTCTATATAACCTCTAAGTGATGTTATACTGGTAAAAATAAATTATTTATTTATTCTAAACATTGATGTAAAAAGAATAAGTCATATTAAGAAGTAAATTAATTTGTAAGAAATTAAAGCCAAATGTCATATATTTTTTTTAAAAGACTGAGCCAAACATACTACAGAAGAGTTAAGTTTGTCAAAAACATGATTTGAGCATACAAAAAAAAAGTTTAAAAATATCTGAAGGGACAAGAGTTTAACTAAGGAATTATTTTGTTGTAACAAAAATGACAATAGATATGTGATATTTTCAGATACTCATTCAAGACCTAAGAAGCATTTGCTATGTTATTACTTCAAATCTAACCCAACCACAAACTGAAATGAACATGAACAGTACCAAACAGCAGACAGACAGTTCCAGAATTTTATACCTTAACATGGTCTACTACATAAGTATCTCCCCTTCTTGAATTTTAATAATTCAATAAAATAATTGAATTATTAAATAATTCAATAAAATAACTGAATTATTAAATAATTCAATAAATTATTAAATAATCATCAAATTATTAAATAATTATCAAATTATTAAATAATTCAATTTATTGATAAAATTTAGAAAATCACTGGTTTTGGTACTCTTGGTACTTTAATATGAAGGTATGTGAGACATCACATACCTTCATATTAAACAGTACTACAAGTATCAAAAAAGACATTATTGAACAGCCCTTTACTTTATTACTATTAAAATAATTTAGCTTTATCAAATTATATTTCACAAACATTTCATAAATTATTAAAGTTTTCTTTAAAAAGCATAATTCTAAGAACACGGGCTCAAGGTAAGCTAAATAGTAAATTGGTTTAAAGTGTTCTTTAATGGATCCTCCTTTACAATTTCAGCAGCAACTTTTCGTATGTGACATAAAATCTATAGATATAAATCACATTAAAGGGCTTTTCTTTCCTGATTATCAATCTCTGTCTCTTTGTGGAACATTAGAGTCACATCTGACTTTAAAACATGATAAAAGAAAACCAAACAAGAATGTTTTTGTAAAGATATAAGAAACTTGTATATTCTGTATTTTAAAAAATTGCTATATAATTTGAAAGGGGTCTTTTTAAAAGCTAATACTAAATTCTGTGTATGATATTTCATTCAAAGTACAGATGAGGAATATATACCTCATGATCAAATATGTGTTATTTATCAATGGTTCACATTTGTGTATATTTGTGTGCTTATGCTCAGAAGTTGAGTGGAAGTATCTCAAGGGACTCTACCAAAAAAATGTCATTTACCAATAAAGGGTCAGATCTCAAATGTTCATTCAACTTTATTTTAGGTAACATTTCTTTACCTTACATCAACTTTTTTGTTTTCCTATTTTGTGCACCATATAAACTAGATAACATAACATCCTAACATGACCACAAAAGTATCTGAATCTAAAATGAAAGGAAAAAAAATCTTGAGAACTGAGAATTCAGTTGTATGGTTACTGCTAAAGAAACCTAAGATTTATTACTGTAGAATTAATAAATTAAATATAAGATATTCTTTCTTAAAGGAAATTCAGTCACTTGCAGTGAAAAGATAAAGTGATTATTTTGGCTTCTTAAATGTAAATGAATAGAAATAATATCATATTTAATATTTCCTTCCAGACGTCATGGCTCTACTTAACTTTACTATTCATCTTCTGCATAAAACTACAGAGAGGATTGAACTTAAGTAGACTGCTCTATTTCCTCTTGTCATTGATCTGACTACCCTTGTTTTTAGCAAGGCTTTTCCCTTTATTATTCCCCATTATAAATTGCTGGCATTTTTCCAAGGCTTTCTCAAATGTCTCTTGGCAATATCATTCACAACCCACATAATTTCTTATCATTAATGTAGAACTACCTTTCAAATTTTTATTATTGACACACCTGTTTTCCTAAACTCTGAGCCTATATATTTCTACCTGTAGGATAATCTCCACTTGTCCAATAAGCTCCTACAATTTAAAATGTACAAAATTATACCTACCATTTTCCTTTTTGTTTTTTGTTTGTTTTTTTTGGAGACAGAGTCTCACGTTGTTGGACTTGCCCTGGGTAGAGTGCCATGGCATTGTAGCTCGCAGCAACCTCAAACTCCTGGGCTCAAGCTGTCCTCTTGCCTCAGCCTCCCAAGTAGCTGGGACTACAGACGCCAGCCACAATGCCCAGCTATTTCTGTAGAGACAGAGTCTCGCTGTTGCTAAGGCTGGTCTCAAACTCACAAGCTCAAGCAATCCACCTGCTTCAGCTTTTCAGAGTGCTAGGATGACAGGCGTGAGCCACGACGCCCAGCTTAAACCTATCCTCTTCATATTAAACACACTACTACACTTCAGAAGGAAAGCTTTTCTATTTGCTGTTATTTGTGACTTCTCAATTTTTCTAACTTCATATCCCATTCATTCCATTTTTGTAAACCTCCTTAATCTCTCTTATCAATGCTTTTACACATATCTTTATTAGTTCACAACTCAGCTTTGAAATAATCTTTTAACTGGACTCTGATAAATAGTTCCAGAGTTATTTTATTTCTAGAAGAACTTATTTTGGTATAGCATAGATAAGATTTTTCCTTCCCTCTTAACCACCCCCTCCCCATTTTAGCAAAGATATATTTTCATACCTTATTCCCCAAAAAATGACTTGGCTACCTAAAATATTGAAAATATAGAACCAAATTTTATTAGCAAGAACTTGTGACTTTTAATTTAGTAATATGGTACATTATCTTTTATCATACCTGTTATCCATCCTGTATTTCCAACACAGGAAATATATGCTACATGCCAACTTTTATAAGGGCAGGGAAAGGTATTTTTCTTATTGCTTTTTTTAAAAAGTCTATTGCAGTGAAAGCTAGGACCAGAAGGACAAACTACTAGAGAAAAGGATGTTATATAAAGAAAGACTTAGAAATAGATCCTTTTAATTCATTGGCTAAATACATAAAATAAAAGCAGATCTTAAAACATGCAAAATGATTAGGGATCAAAGATAAAATCACAAGGACAATTACAATAACTTGTGCAATCAGCTAAAGCAGCATTTAAGAAAATTTATAACTTTGGCTCAGTGCCTGTAGCTCAGTAGTTAGGGCACCAGCCACATACACCGAGGCAGAGGGGTTCAAACCCAGACAGGGTCTACTGAACAACAATGACAACTACAACAAAAACAACAAAAATAGCCGGGCATTGTGGCAGGTGCTACTTGGGATGCAAAGGCAAGAGAATCACCTCAGCCCAAGACTTAGAGGTTGCTGTGAGCTGTGACACAACAGCACTCTTCCGAGGGCGACATAATAAGATTAGGTCTTCAAAAAAAAAAACAACTATAGCTTTAAATGTATTAGAAGAGGATGCTGATATCAATTACCCAAATTTCTAACTAAAATCAATTACATAAATTCTTTGAAAGCATAAATGAAACCACAAAAAAAAAGAAGAGTAAGAATACAATAAAGTCTAAATTTAAAAATCAATTTAAAAAAAGAGAAAAATAAAAAAAATCATCAGCTGGCTCCTTGACAGTATTAACAAAATTAACAAATATCTAGCCAGAATATTTAAAAACAAAAATGAGAGAGACATATGTTGCCAATATCATACATTAAAGTAGGACATTTTATTACATATCCTTTAGACATTAAAAGATAATAGAAAAATATTCTATAAACATTAAAAGATAGATAATAAGAAAAATACTATGCACAATGTATGCCACTTAACTCAATGACTTAGATGAAATACAAAAACTTTGATATATAAAAATTAACAAAACTGACTCTCAAGAAGAAAAAATGTGATTGAATCTATATCTATTAAAGAAATTAAATCAATTAAAATCTTACCATCAAGCCCAGATGACTACATTGATAAATTCTATCAAACATTTAAGAAGAAATAATACAAATCTTAAACTCTTTCAGATGATATAAAACTAAGGCACACATCACATAATGTCACATAAGGCACACATTGACATAATGTCAATTTTACATTACAAGAACAGGAAAATAGAAGCCAATTTAATTTGTGTAACGAACAAATTATAGACTTGTGCAAGGTCCTTCACAAAATACTAGCATTCACCTATGTAGGCAGTTCCCAAGTTATAAATGAGATAGGTATTCATCATAAGAACAAACGAACAGAACCTAAGTAAGTTGGCACAAGTACATTTACCTACCAATACCTGTAATAATTTCCATTTGTAGGTGGAAGTCACATGTCAGTCCAATGTGTGTTACTCAGGGACTTACTGTAATAGCCTCTGTTCGTAAATATAACTTGTATGTAAGTCACAGGTTTGTAACTTGGGGACTGCCCATACATAAAATTGCTTATATATCATGATAAGGTGGAATTTATCTACAAATACAAGGTTAATTTAATATTTCAAAATCAATAAATACATTCATTATATAACAGAAAAAGGAAAAAATACAATCTAAACTAGACTACAATCTAGACTTTTAAAAAAAATTATTTCATAATATTCGATGCTGCTTAATAATAAAAACCCTCTACAAACAAGGAATAGAAAGAGACAATCTCAACCTTTAGAAGGACATCTACGAAAATTATTCAACTAAAACAGGAGAAAAGAGTGGTATGTGCTCTCATGACTTCATTCAATACTATAAAGAAGGAAGGTCCTCCCACATTCAATGAGGCAAAAATAAGAAACAAAAAGCAGACAGTCTGGAAAGGAAGTAATTTAGTCTTTATTTGTAGATGATATGCTCATGTGTGAAAAATTCCTAAGGATTCTGGGAAAACTACTGGAGCTTATAAGGGAGTCTAACAAGTTTTTAGATATAAGGACAACATACTAAAGTCAACTGTAGTTTGATAAATTGGCCAAAATAAACTCAAAAATAAAATAAAACAAAATAAAATAAAATAAAATAAAAAATAAACTGATGGTTTCAAGTGAGTAACCTGATAGGAGGGAAAACATTTTAATAATAATAATGATAGTGGATCAAATAACTATCCATCATGTTCAAAATCAA
>CAUYPK010091374.1:0-51133 GCA_963574355.1 Loris lydekkerianus
TGTGATGTCATGGCACTCTACTGAGGGCAGTAAAGTGAGACTCTGTCTCTACAAAAAAAAAAACAACAAAAAAACCCCAAAAAAAGTATCTTAAGTCAGCCTATTAAAATTTCTTATTATCTCCTTATCAAAAGTGAAAAAAAACTTAAAAATTACAGTCAACATTTATACTAGTTTTATGACAAAATTTTCCCCTGATAATACATGGATATTAAACCTACAAATGGTTAACTGAAGGCTACCAAAAATTTTAACACTACTGAATATTCCATATGAAGACTGCAAACTTAAAGGTAATATATACTTACATCTGATCCTTAGGTTTCCTGCAGCCATTTAACAATGTGGGTCAAAGAGAAAGTTTTAAAATGATTAAATAATTTTGTTTCAGAACACACTGATTTCAGCAAAATATTCACATTTTAACACAACTTAATACTGAAATAACTACTTTCTAGTTATATCAGGTAGGCAGTTTAGAAGTTCTCAGTTTTTAACTTATTTTATCTTATTTTATTTTGACAGTCTTACTTTGTCACCCTCAGTAAAGTGCTATGATGTCACAGCTCAAAGCAACCTCAAAATTTTGGGCTCAAGTGATTCTCTCGCCTCAGCCTTCCAAGTAGCTGGGATTACAGGTGCCCGCCACAATGCCCTGCTATTTTTAGAGATGGGGTCTCGCTCTTTTTCAGGCTGGTCTCGAATGTGAGCTCAGGCAATCCACCCACCTTAGCCTCCCAGAGTGCTGGGATTACAGGCATGAGCCACTGTGCCCAGCCCTAATTATTTTTTTTTGGAGACAGAGTTCCATTATGTTGCCCTTGGTAGTGTGCCGTGGCTTCACAGCTCATAGCAACCTCCACTCTTGGGCTTAAGCAAATCTCTTGCCTCAGCCACCCAAGTAGCGGGGACTACAGGCACCTGCCACAACACCTGGCTATTTTTTGTTGCAGTTGTCATTTTTGTTTTGCTGGTCCGGGCCAGGTTCGAACCCAACAGCCTCAGTGTATGTGGCTGGCACCGTAAAGACTGTGCTATGGGTGCCAAACCCTAATTTTTGTTTTTTTAAAAAGCATATACATAGCATTATGTACATAGCTATATACATTACATAGCATATACTTCACCCAGTAAAATGTACAAATTAATGTTTTCAGTGTAGTCATAGGGTCATGCAATCTTCAACTTAAATTTAAAATGAATGAAACTTATTGATTTATTTTTGCCATTTATATAATTATGTTTATTAAAGAAAACACAAAAAAATTGAAGAAAACTACTTTATCTACAGACAACCATATTAATGTCTTGGTATATTTCTTTCTAGTATTTTTCCTTATGTACAATTTTTTATTTGGATTTTCTGTTTTTAGGTTTTTTACATATTTATGACATACCATAGAGTTTTATGTCCTTTTAGTACTTTTCACACGTTACCTTGTTAATAACAACTAATACTTAAAACTTATTGAGTGCTTATTATTTCCTGTATTGTTCTGAATGGCATCAAGTATTTAATACTGTCAGCAACTTTAAGAGATTATTCCTATTTACCAGTGAAAAAATTGAGGTACTAGAAGGGTAATAGGTCCAAGATCACAAAGGTAGAAAGGAATAGAGAAATGAACATAACACAACCAAATGCATAAAATTCCAATGTTATAAACCATATTTACTTTATAGATATTTAGCTATTTATAATGCTTTACTATTATAAATAAAGCTGTTATCTTTTTTCTATAATTTTCTTTTTTTCTTAGTATTTTATCATTAGGATAAATTTTCCAGAATCAATATTATTCTGTCAAGGAATGTGAGATGTTTTAAGGCTCTTGATGCATATGATAAAAGTGTTTTCCCAAAGGGTTGAACTAATTTTCAGTTATCAGTGATGATAGTGGCCGTTTCATAATAACTTCACGTACTGTGGTTTACTTTTTTCAATCTTTGGGAATTGTTGCTTTAACTTTATATTTCTTTTATTACCAGCAATGTTGAACGTTTCTTTATATCTGTGCATCAGTTTCATTTCTTCTTCTGTTAACAGTCTGATGTCATCTTGAACATTAAGTTAAGAACTGTTCTAAACCTCAGCTGATACTGTAAATGCATTTAAAACATGAGGGTTTCCTTAACAGCAATAATCTGACTTATTGATATTAAAATCTACCATTAAGTCTTACAAGAAATAGAAATCTAACTTATCTTTATTGTACAATAGAAGGATAATTCTTATGTTAGTTTTCAAAAGGCATGAAATAATCTTTCATTCTTTTTCATTCTTATGTACTTAACTGATAACTAAATTTAATTGGTTTAGGTAAGTTTGTTGTTATCTATCGTTCCTGTTGATGATTACATAAATACACAAATAAGAGAAAATATTTCTGAGGTATCACAAAAGGATATAATAAGGGTTTTCTAACAATAAAGAAGCCATTCGGGCTTCTTTAATCATAGGACGGGCCATTAGTGTTCGTCGCCTCCAGTAATACTAAGGAAAGAAAAGATGACATACTTAAAAAATATAAAGAATATATAATCACATCTGTTATGGAGAATATGTTAACAAATTATATAGAGATTAAAGCATTATGATAAAGTCTTACATGATCTCCCGTTCCAGCAAGATGAATGCATACAGGTCTGTGTTTGCCATTCCACTCTTTAGGTACAATAAATTGGAACCTATTTTTAAAAAACACGCATCATTGAAATTCTCCTTAAAAGGCTTTCAATTCTTAAAAATTTTGTAATTAAAATATTTGGGAGAAAAGATAATTCAGAATTTTGACATTCAAATTTTACATAATTAAAACATACATTTGTTCAAAAAGTACCAACATCTTCTAAATTTTTTTCATTTTTTTTGATTAACAGACCTGGGCCAGGTTTGAACCCACCAGCCCTGGTACATGTGGCTGGTGCCGTAACCACTGAGCTACGGGTGCCCACCCCTAAATTTGTTTTCTACTAGGATATTAAAATATTAAATATACCGTATATACTTGAGTATAAGCCGAGTTTTTTCAGCACAAAATTTGTGCCAAAACCCCCGAACTCAGCTTATACGCGAGTATATACGGTAATATAAACACAAATTTATTGTGATTATTCTTTTGGGTTTTGTTTGTTTGTTTGTTTGGAGACAGAATCTCACTCTGTTGCCCCAGGCTTCAGACTAGCTCACAGCTACCTCCAACTCCTGGATTCAAGTGATCCTCCTACCTCAATCTCTCATATAGCTGTGACTACAGATTAAATTAAATTATTCATATTTAATTTATTTTAAATATGAATTTTACATTTAATTTTTAACTTCAATGTATATATGTTTAAAATTACATGAGCCTATTAATTTAGGAATACTAATCTTTCCATACTCTGAAATAAACCATTTCTAAAAAATAAGAGAAAGCTCAGTAGTAAGCATGAAATCAGAACATATGAATTATCTACAATTGTTACTTTACAGAGTATCTCCTTTCTTTGTATAATTTTGAATGTACAATAAAAGTAACACTCTTGAGAACAACTTAATGCTGAATACAAGGATAACTAATTTTGTTATAAATTCACACATACACATACATGCACATATCATACACTCATATTTCTATAAATAGAGTACAATTTCATGAAAACCATGAGCATTTTATTAGCAAGTATGCATAATATGAGTACCAACATTTCTGAGAAATGTAAAGTCAATTATGTAAAAAATATTTTGACCTAACACTGAAAAAAATTAAATTATTACAAACTGATATACTATCTCTGTAACAATATCAATATTTAACCAGAAGATAAATATTTTAAAATATTCCTTAACTTTTATTAGAAAGAATTCAATCTTTGGTAAATTTAAATACTAAATTATGCCAAATTAGCATAAAATTATTAAGAGTTCCTCAAATTAATATTACCATTTAAAATATTATAGTTCAATTATGTTAAGTGAAATAAGCCAAGCACAAAAAACCCAAATCTCACATGTTCTCACTTATATTTCTCAATTAAAAATAATTGATCTCATATAGACAGAGTAGAATGATAATTACTAAAGACTGAGAAGGGTAGAGTGGAGGGATGAAGTAGGGATGGTTAATGGATGCAAAAATAGTTAGATACAATGAACAATACTTGATAGCATAACAAAGTGACAATAATTAACAATGAGTGAGGGTATACTTTAAAATAACCAAGAGAGTACAATTGAACTTGCAAAGAAATAATAAATGCCTAAGGTGACAGATACCCCCAATTACCCTGATTTGACTAATTTACATTGTATGCCTGTATCAAAACATCACATGTACCCGATAAAGACATACAAGTATTATGTACCCTAATTAAAAATTTATTATTTTATATTTATTTCTTTTTGAGACAGAGTCTCACTCCATTGCCCCAGGCTAGAGTGCCCTGGCCTCAGCCTAGTTTATAGCAACCTCAAATTCCTGGGTTCAAGTGAGTAACCGGGACTATAGGAGCCCACCACTTCACCTGGCTAATTTTTCTTTTTATTTATTTATGTATTTATTTATTTTGAGACAGAGTCTTATTTTGTTGCCCTCAGTAGAGTGCTGCAGCCTCATTGCTCACAGCAACCTCAAACTCTTGGGCTCAAGTGATTTTCTCAACTCCCTAGTCCCTGGGACTACAGGCGCCTGCCACAACACCGGCTATTTTTAAAGGTGGGGGTCTTGGTCTGGCTCAGGCTGGTCTTAAACCTGTAATCTCAGGGCCATCCACCCACCTCAGCCTCCCAGAATGCTAGGATTACTGTGTGAGCCATCATGTCTGGCCTCGTTTTTGTAAATTTATTAGAGATGGGGTCTCGCTCTTGTTCAGGCTAGTCTTAAGCTCATGGAATCCTCCTATTCCAGCCTCCCAAAGGGGTAGGATTATAAGCATAAGCCACTGCCCCGGCCTTAAAATATTTTAAATAAAAAATAAATTAAAGAAATTAAAGTTTATATGGAATTTTGACACAAGAACACCTGCAATATGAATGTCTACCAGGTATATGACAATTTATGACTTCACATTACATAGGAAAATTCATATTCTGTGATCTATATACCCTATCACTACAAACAGATGTTAAATGGTATTAAAACATTAGGGAAGAGGGGGAAGTGGTGTGCTCCCACTTACTGGGCACAACGTAGGAGTGTATGGCACACGTTTTGAGTGCAGGACACAACTACAAGATGGACTATACCTAACAAATTCTAATATTGTGACCTGCTTGTTTGTCCCCTCACGTTAACCTGAAATAAAATAGAATAAAATAAAAAACATTAAGGAAACTAGTGGGAGAAGGGGAGGGCATTTGGCAGGATCTCATCTAATGTGCACAATGTGAGGGTGTTCAGCATGTCCTCTGGGTGAAGGGCTCAACTACAACTTGAATCTTTTTTTTTTTTTTTTTTTCTGTTATCTAATTCTTTTTTTTTTATTTTTTATTTTTTATTATTAAATCATAGCTGCATACATTAATATGATCATGGGGCATCATACACTAGCTTCATAGACCATTTGACACATTTTCATCTCATTAGTCAATTGAATCTTACTTTATAATTGAAAACAATGTAACCTAAAAATTTGTACCCTTGTATTAATTGAAATTAAAATTAAAAAAAAAAAATTAAGAATAAAGAACATTTGAGTTCCCTTACATCATTTGTTTAGTATATTTTTCTCTACCGCAATAAAAAAAGAAACTGAAAAAGAGAATCATGAGCAATGAACCAAAAGACAATAGAACAAATAGGTTTCTTCTTGGGAATTAACCTAAACTTAGCATAGCACTCTTAACACTTTTCCTGCTTATATGACAATATGATGAAAAGTTTGAAATCTGTACAAATCTTTTTTTCTCTGTTTTTCTTTTTCTTTTGTTATTTTCTCTTGTCTCCTATGGTCTCGTCTGATGTGCAAATCTTACAAACCCAGAAATTCTACATTTAGCAACTTATGATGAGACAATAAGCAGAGAAGTAGACAAAGAGAAGTATACAAGGATGTTAATTGTGATGTTGTTTATAATAGTGGAAAACAACATACTTTAAATGTCCACTATAACTAAGTGTAGAATATAAATCTTAACACAATAACTAAGAAAGGTAACCAGTTTGATGAAAGTATTTCAAATTGTATATAAAATCAGCACATTGTACCCCATAATTGCATTAATGTGCACAATTATGATTTAATAAAAAAAATAGAAAAAAAAGTGCTCTATAAGAAATTAGTAAATCATGGTAGAGCCATGCTTTGCAATAAAAGCAGCCTATTAACATGATAATAAACTGCATATTCACTGATTATTTAGTTCAAAAAGAGAGAATAAGCACAATTTTAGAAAAAGACTAAAAGAATACATAGAAAACAGCAATGATCCCTCCTTCCAATAACTTTTTTTTTTTTTTTTTTGAGAGTCTTACTCTGTTGCCCAGCAACCTCAAACTCTTGGGCTCAAGTGATCCTCCTGCCTCAGGCTCCCAAGTAGTTGAATCTATAATAGCCTGCCACAATAATGGGCTGATACCCTCTCGACCTCCTAGTGTTAGGATTACAGGTATGAGCCATCTGTATGTTATATTTTAATGTAACGAGATAAACTGATGCCCAAAAATTATAGGGAAAAGAAAGAAAAAAATGGACATCAAGGTGTATCACTTGGGAGTTTTACAGTATTAAATATTTTTTTGAAATAATTTATGTAGGAAAAATATCTGCAGAGATAAGAAGTCGTTTGTTTTCCCATTCCTGTCACCAACTAAAAAGAATCCTTCCTCAATTGCCAGTAGAAATTACACTTGATCTTAGCCAAAAGGCCGAAAAGTGATAATTGCCAGTAGAAATTAAGGATTATTTCTAACTCTGAATCAAAGCCACACAATTTTCCTCTTTTGTTTATGTTTATAAGCCTTCACAACTTTCCAGCTCAGGTAGAGAATCTACAAGAAGGGGACACAATTCCACAAATTGAACTGATGATATTCAGAAACCTAAAATTTATTTTTCTTCTATGTCCTTGAGCCTGCAGGCTAAAGAGCTTTTAATGCTTTTATAAAAGCTTTTAATGCTTTTGTAAAGCATTAATAAGACAAAGACCTTCCAAAAGAGCTACATATTTATTTAAAGCCTTTTATATTCCCTGCACACAATTTTCATTCTTTATTTCATTTATTCCTTTTAACACCTTATAAGTATTAGTAGTTCTACTTTATAAAGTCTGTTAGAGAGATTACATAAGTCATTGACCAGAGGTCATTAAATCAATAAGTAGCAGAGCCAGGGTTCAATCCCAGAACCATTTAATTTCAAAGTTGTAGTTCCTTCTGCTACATGATACTGTTTGCCTTTCATTTTGAAGTTATCAATGGACATAAATGGTTAAAAATCAGGTCTATCAACTTGCTTTTCTGCTAGTTCACACTTTATAGGTTCATCTGTAGTCTCTAAAAGTAGTGGAATTCAATATTCCAATGTACTCACTTAAAAGTTTTGTACTATTGCTATTCTAAATGAAAGTCTTAAAAAGAGAAACCCTGGCCAGGTGCAGTGGCTCATGCCTATTATCCCAGCACTCTGGGAGTCCGAGGCAGGTGGACTGCCTAAACTCATAGGTTCAAGACCAGCCTGAGCCAGAGCAAGACCTCCTCTCTAAAAACAGCTGGGCATTGTGACAGGTGCCTGTGGTCCCAACTACTTGGGAGGCGGAGGCAAGAGAGTCGCTTAAGCCCAGGAGTTTGAGGTTGCTATGAGCTATGATGCCACTGCATTCTAACAAGGGTGACAAGTCAGACTCTGTCTCAAAAAAAAAAAAAAAAAAAGAGAAACACTTACCAAAAGCAGCAAATAGTTTATTATCAACAATGAAAAGAAAAAAGTAAAGCAACTGTTCCTTTTAAATAAAATTAAGTAAAAAATAAAACAGAAACCCCATGTTAAAAACTGACTTAGAATTAAAAACAATTTTATGGGTAGGGAAAGAAGGGAACATTTATACACTATTGGTATGGAAAATTCTCAAAGAGCTAAAAGTAGACCTTCCATTTAAACCTGCAATCCCATTAAAAAAAAAAAAAATCATTTTATCATAAGGACATTTGTACTCTAATGTTTATAGCGTTAAATTCATAATAACAAAGATGGAAACAACCAAGTACCCATCAACCCAGGAATGAAATAACAAACTGTGGTATATATACACCATGGAATACAACTACTCAGCCATAAAAAATGATGGAGACTTTCCATCTTTTGTATTTACCTGGATGGAGTTGAAGAACATTCTCCTTAGCAAAGTATATCAAGAATGGGGCTGGGCACAGTGGCTCATGCCTACAATCCCAGCACTCTGGGGGGCTGAGGAGGGTGGACTGCCTGAGGTCATGGGTTCGAGATCAGCCTGAGCCAGAGCAAGACCCTATGTGCAAAGATAGCTGGGCATTGTCGCAGGCATCTGTAATCTCAGCTATTTGGGAGACTGAGACAAGAGAATCACTTGAGCTTAAGAGTTTGAGGTTGCTATGAGCTATGATGCCATGGCACTCTACTGAAGGTGAACAAGTGAGACTCTGTCTCAAAAAAAAAAGAGAAATGGAAAAGGAAGCATCCCATGCAATACTTATTTGAAACTAGTAGATGAACTGTTAGGCCTAGTGGGCTTAGGCTAAGGCAGAAAGGTGTTGGGCCTCGGCTATAATGGAAAGATACCAGTTAACTCCTGGCAAATTTCCAGACTGCACACTTTCAGAAAAGTGAGATAAGTCTAGTTCACCCCCAATAAATGAGAAAGTACTAATTGCTTCTAGTTATTCCCAGTTTCTTGCTTGGCTAACTCCCTGGGAAACAAACCGGGAGGCACCAACTGTCCCTGGACTGACCTTTAAACAATACCAGGTGGGACAGTACTGAAGCTAAGATGTATGGAGGGGAAGTACTGAAACTAAGATGTATAGAAAATATTAAATATTAGTTTTAGTACAGGGAAAAATATGAAAACAAAGATGTATGAAGTATGACTAACTAACTGCAAAATTCTGCTTCTGTACAATACTTGCTACCCTACCTGGATGCACCTGGACAGCCTGTGTGCCAACCAGGATGCAAACAAAGTCTTTTTTAAAAACCCAACCCCTAAGCACTCAAGGTTGCTCTCAGAAACCCCATGTTAGGACATTGAGGCAGTCGCCGGTTGGCTCTTCAATAAAAGGACTCCTCTTTAAATTTAACTTGTTTGGCAGTGTGGTCTTTGTGGAACTCCTAGGCATAACAGAACAACTATAGGCCCACATAAGAGAAAAACACAATTAAATTCAAGAAGGGGGAATGGGAGAGGGAGCTCAGTAAACTCCTACCTGAAGGGTAAAAACAAAGTAGGGGTATATGGTATACCACCTGGGTGAAGGACTCAACTACAACTAGGATATTACCTAACAAATGCAAACAATGTAACCTAATCATATGTACCCATATACATATTAATCCAAAATTTTAAAAAGTGTCCACCATCCCTCAAAAACAAACAAAACCCAATTTTTAAAAACCATTGACAAAATTGGGCTAAAATTAACCTCTGTACTATATGTGATGAGTGGGTCAACAAAGCAAATTAATGATATAAGAAAATCCAAAAAGCCAAATCTCAACTATTATATAATTATTTACCTAAGAAACACAGGTATTTTATTTTTTTGAGACAGTCTCACTTTGTCCCCTTTGGTAGAGTGCCATAGCATCATAGCTCACAGCAACCTCAAACTCTTGAGCTCAAACGATCCTCTTGCCTCAGCCTCCCAAGTAGCTGGGACTACAGGTGCCCACCACAACCTACTCGGCCTCCCAAGTCTAGGATTATAGGCATGAGTCACCATGCCCAGCCCAAACTCAGGTATTTTAGAATGTACATTTACATTCACAAACTGATATTTCAATTACAAATCATCCTGTGGAGCTTTACTTAGCAAATCTATGTAGTCTGTCTTACCTGAGTTACTACATGTTCTTTAGTTTCTTCAATTAAAAATATCTTTCTTGGTGCCTGTGGCTCAAAGGAGTAGGGCGCCAGCCCTATATGCCAGAGGTGGCAGGTTCAAACCCAGTCCCGGCCAAAAAAAAAAACAACTGCAAATAAATAAATAAATAAATAAAAAATCTTTCTTTTGGCTCGACAGCTGTAGCTCAATGGTTAGGGCGCCGACCGCATACCCCGGGGGCTGGCAGATTCGAACCAGGCCCAGACCTGCCCAACAACAATGACAACTACACAACAATAACAAAAAAATAGCTGGGCCTTTTGGTGAGCGCCTGTAGTCCCAGCTACTAGGGAGGCTCAGGCAAGAGAATCACGAAAGTCCAAGAGTTTGAGGTTGCTGTTAGCCGGGATGCCACAACACTCTACCAAGAGTGATATAGTGAGACTAGCTAAAAAAAAAAAAAAAAATAAAAAAAAAATAAATTACTATAGGAAACACTCTAGTCCATTAATTTTCTTTCTTTCTTTTTTTTTTTTTTGAGACAGAGTGATACCATGGCACTCTACCAAGGGTGACACAGTGAGACTATCTAAAAAAAAAAAAAAAAAAAAAAAAAAAAAAAAATTTACCATAGGAAACACTCTAGTCCATCAATTTTTTTCTTTTTGAGACAGAGTTTTACTATGTCACCCTTGATAGAGTGCCATGGTGTCATAGCTCATAGCAACCTTAAACTCTTGGGCTTAAGTGATTCTCTTGCCTCAGCCTCCCAAGTAGCTGGGATTACAAGCACCCGCCACAATCCCTGGCTATTTTTTTTGTTGCAGTTGTCATTGTTTAGCTGGCATGGGCCAGGTTCCAACCCACCATGCTTGGTGCATGTGGCTGGTGCCATAACCACTGTGCTACTGGCACTGAGCTGTCCATCAATTTTTTAAAAAATCTGATTATGTAGCCAGGTGTATCACAGCTGTATCACAGGTGTATCACAGCTCACAGCAAACTCCAACTCCTGGCTCAAGCGTTTCTTCTGCCTCCACTTCCCAAGTAGCTGGGACTACAGGTGCCTGCCACAACGTCCGGCTTTTTTTTGGTCGCAGCTGTCATTGTTGTTTGGTGGGCCCGGGCTAGATTCGAACCCACCAACTCAGGTGTATGTGGCTGGTACCTTAGCCACTTGAGCCACAGGCGCCGAGCCTGTATTAATTTCTTAAACTTTCACATACTGTGACCATATTTCCATATCTACAATAGTATCTGCAGTATAAATAATGAACTAATCCTCTACAGTTGAACATGTAGGCATTACCCAATTTTTGCAATTACATAGAGCTTCAATGAACATCCTTGTACATATACTAGTGTCTTTCGAAGATTAAAATACCTTCTGATTCTGTGCGCCACTTAAGTTTCATCTGTAGTTATAGCTGCTCCTTACCACTGACATCACTGCCTAAGCTCCACCTTCTGTCTAATGAGCATTGCAAGAGATCTAGGTGATGTACTCCTTACAAGAATCTAATGCCTAATGATCTAAAGTGGGTCTAAGGCAGTGATGCTAGTGTTGGGGAGTGGCTGCGAATAACAGTTATCTTTAACAGAGATGTCTGTACAGAGACCACAATAAATCATTGCTTGCAGACTCATATCAAAACCACTTCCAGGGGTGAAGGTGGGGGATGTCTTCTATGAAACTGAGCCCTGGTACCAAAAAGTTTGTGGACTACTATTCCAATTCATCCTTCTCAATAATTTAGACCTGTCTTGTTTCTCCCAAGTAATCTGAAGTAACATGGTGTTGATATTATAATTTCAATGAACATAAAACACTTACTAGTTCAACTTTCTGAACAAAAATTCTTACCTTGCAATAACAGATTCAATTGGCATGATATCGGGCACATAATGGGCCATGGGGGAAACAAAGTGTCCATCTAGAATCTTACAGTCTGACTGCTCTTCAATCTAAAAGAAAATCAAAACTAAAATGTATACAAGTAGACTAAGATATCTTGGTCTATTATGAATATTTTCCTAATAAAAAGTTCTATTCAATTAAATTTTTTTTCAATGCCTACTATCATATCCTTTTTGCTCCCTCTCTGCCCTGTGCTTTTTAAAAACACGATTCCTACCCACACACATTTTGTTCTTTTCTACACCCTTTGTTATAATTTAGTTGGGAAAACAAACTACAAATAAATCTCACTCATACATTGACATGCAATAACTTAAAATACTAGTTAAGAGAATTCAGCAACATTCAATCATATAAAACTAATCATAAGAACTTACAAATTCCAAGAATAATTTACCATGATCAAATAAAAGTTGACATTAAATATGTTGATTTTCAAATCATTTGACATCAAATGGTTCACTATAAAATAAACTACTGATATAATGAGTCACATCAACATAATAAATAAGAAAAAAAGTGATTTCTGCATAAATAAAAAAGGTATTTGCTAACATTTAACACCTATACTTATTTCTCCCTCAAATATACATAATTATTTATTTTAAAAAATCTATTTCAGGGCATTAGTCAAAATTAAAGTAACAATAAACTACCACGTATTTTCATTAAAATCAGAAACAGAAACCCTTACTTGTGGCTGATAAAATACCTCCAGCTTTTTTAAAAAAACACAAATTCTAGCTAATTGTACAAATCTCATTTATTAAATAATACACATTTTTTTGCAACTAAATTAAAATAGTACTTTGTCATAAACATGTCCATAAACTTCTGCAAGTTATTTTCAATCCCTTATGAGGTCTTATTACCCTATCTTTTATTTCTGTGCCAATATCATGTTGTAATGATACCTGCAGCTTTATAATATTCATTGATACATCACTGAACTAGTCTTTCCTTAGCACTCTTCATTTTCAGAGTATTCCTCAACTGATTGTCCTCTCATATATCTAACCCAAATAATTTTAGGATGCTTTTATGAATCTAAGTTCTAAATTAAATACTTTAATTATAATTTTATTACATTTTAAAAAAATGCTTCAGGAGCATTAATAATGCTTCAGATTATTAAATTTTTAATTCAAAAGACTTTCCTTTTTTGGGGGGGGGGGGACAGAATCTCAAGATGTCCCCCTGGGTTGAGTGCCGTGGCGTCCCAGCTCACAGCAACCTCAAACTCTTGGGCTTAAGCAATTATCTTGCCTCAGCCTCCCAAGTCGCTGGGACTACAGGTGCCCACCACAACGCACAGCTATTTTGTTGTTGTTGCAGTTGTCATTGTTGGTTTTGACTGCCTGGGGTGCATTCAAACTCTCTAGCATCGGTGTATGTGTACAGCGCCCTACCCACTTAGCTATAGGCGCTGCCCTCCTTACCATTCTAGTCTTTTTTGTGACTATTAGTATAGGTTTAAAGTTTTCTTATATATAGGGTGGCCATAAAGTTCATCTGCAATTTAAATAGTTAATCTGCACAAACTTTACAGCCACCCTGTATTTTAAAAGAATAAGTTTTTTGATAAAGGAACAGAAGAAATGAATACATTATTATTTAATAAAGGAGGCAGAACAAACTAATGTGGAAGAGAATAATAATTCAGCAAACAGCATTTGGATAGCTGGCAATTTTGTAAGAAAAAGGAATTTTAGATCTACACATCATAATATACATATTAGAGATTTTAAAATTAAGCAAGCTACAGCTCAACAATAAAAAGATGAATAACTCAGTCTAAAAACAAACAAAGGGGCCAGGTCTGGTGGCTCATGCCTATAATCCTAGCACTCTGGGAGGCCAAGGCAGGTGGATTGCCTGAACTCACAGGTTGAAGACCAGCCTGAGGCAGAGCAAGACCCCGTCTCTAAAAATAGACAGGTGTGTGGCTGGTGTCTGTAGTCTCAGCTACTTGGGAAGCTGAGGCAAGGGAATCGCTTGAGCCCAAGAGCTTGAGGTTGCTGTGATCTATAATGCTGTGGCTCCCTACTGATGGTGACAAAGTGAGACTCTGTAAAAAGGGCCCATCATCGTGGTGGCTCATGCCTGTAATCCCAGCACTCTGGGGAGCTGAGGTGGGTGGTCTCACAGGTTTGAGACCAGCCTAAGCAAGAGCAAGACCCTGTCTCTAAAAATTGCTGGGTGTTGTGGCAGGCACCTGTAGTCCCAGTTACTTGGGAGGCTGAAGCAAGAGAATCACTTGAGCCCAAGAGTCTGAGGTTGCTTTGAGCTATGATGTCACAGCACTCTACCTAGGGCAACAGAGTAAGACTCTGACTCAAAAAAATAAATAAATAGAAATAAAATAAATAAACAAGCAAAGGATATGAAAATACATTTTTCCAAAGAAGATATCCAAATGGCCTATAGCACATGAAAAGATAATTCAGCCTCATTGTCATTAGTGAAATGCTAGTCAAAACCACAATAAAATATATTTAGACCCACATGGATGGCTTGGACAAGTACAAGTGTTGACAAGAACATGGCAGGCAAAAGTGGAACACTTATATACTGCTAGTAAAAATATAAAAATGGGACAGTCACTTTGGAAAACAATTTGACAGTTCATCAAAAAGTTGAATAGTTACCAGTGTACATAAAAGAGAACTGAAAACATGTTCACACAAAAAGTTGTACATGAATGTTCATAGCAACATTATTTACAATAGTCAAAACATGGAAACATTCCAAACGTCCATCAACTTATGAACGGATAAACAAACTATGGGATATCATGACAATGAATACCATAGAAAAGAATGAAGTTTTTATTGAATGATACAACATGAATAAACCTTGAAAACATGCTAAGTGAAAAAGCCAGACATAACCAGTCACATAGTATATGATTCCATTTATAAGAAATGTCCAGAACAGGCAAATCCATGGATAGAAAGCAGAATAGTGGTTGCCAGAAGGTGAGGCCAGGGGCAATAGAAAGTGACATTGAATAGGTATAGGGTTTCTTTTTAGGACTATGACATTTTCTGGAATTAGATAGTGACAAGGGAGATGGTCGCACACATTGGTAAGACAATTAAGAAACCAATCAACTGTGTACTTTAAAAGAGTAAATTATGTGGTATATGAATTGTATCTCAATTTAAAAAAAACTAAGAGTGAGGGGTCTATAAGAATGTACTCTAAAATCTTAACAGTAATTTCCCTTTGGGAAGGAGAAAGAATTAGGTGGTAGAAAGTGGCAGAGATTAAAGGAGACTTTTCATTTTTACTTTTTAGCCTGTAATTTTTAATAGAAAAAATAGGGAATATAGAAATATTTAGCAAAATTAGAGCAGATACAAAGGGACAACTATGCTGTAAAGGAAAAATTTTCAAATTATAAAATGTTGGCTTTTAACAGTGGAACTCTTTTGAAAAAGGAAATCTAAATATATGTAATACACAAGAAATACAGGTAAAATTACTTTGGCTGAAGGGAAGTAAAGAATATGTGAAGCCCATCCATTTATTTCCTCTCCAACAATACCTCAAAGTATCCAATTATATAAACCTAGAAATATTATACAGAAAATCAGTTGGCTGCTTAAAAATAAAAATATAAAACATTCTTTTTTTCTCAAATTTTGTGGCATTTTCTTTCTACCATTTTTGCAGCAATTAACTACTGTATATACTTGAGTATAAGCCAAGTTTTTTCGGCACAAAATTTGTGCCGAGTTCGGGTTTTTCAGCACAAAATTTGTGCCGAAATAACTCAGCTTATACTTGAGTATATACGGTATATCTGATAACATTTTTCCTGGTACTGTGTAACAAGTTTTTTGCTAGTAACTCCTTACATGTTGATTCTCCAACTAGATTACTTCCATTTTAATGCTTATTATTCTTCTATAATATTGCATTATTTTCTTTAACTCTCCTAAGTGTAAAGATATAAAATCAGACCTGGAAATGTTCAGCCTTTTAAATACTTTCCTGTATTTGGTTAAGCACTAAATATATGCGCCCAAGTATACAGTTATTAAAAATACCCAGTTAAAGTACAAATAGCATTCTTTAAATGCTGTTCTTTAAATGAAAAATCCACACTTCACTCCTGTTTTCATGTTTATTGTTTTTATATTCCAATGTATTTATGTTAAATTAGAATTTCTACAATTGCATTTCTTTTATTTGAATACCTTATCAATATATACTGGATAATCCTTTGAAACCAGATTCTGGCATCTTTCTCGATTTCCAATCACCTTTCTGAATTCAAAGAGTCTATTATAGAAAAGAAGACAAAAAAGAAAAAAATTCAACTTTTATATCACCTATTTTACCCATTATAATTGAGACTGATTAATAGTAGTTAAAAATTAGCAAATCCAGTTCATAAGCCATTGTTAAAATTTAATTTTGATAATTAAAATAAGATTAGACTATTGCTTTTTGTCAAATTGGACTTCTCTCAGAAAAATGTGAGAAACAACAGTGTTCAGAAAGTAATTAACACGTATAAGACTCAAAATTAAAGGTATCAATCCTAAAAATTCATTTTCTTCAGGCCATATTTTCATATGAGCTACAGTATAGTCCAGTTTTATAGCCATTACAAATTCAGCTCACCCCAAAAAACTTAGTTCTTGGAAACCGCATACAACTTCAATCAGCTTAATAATTATTGAAGTTAAAAATCTGGTTTATGGGCCATTCCTCACATCTGTAATCCTAGCACTCTGGGAGTCCGAGGTGGTTGGATCACTTGAGCTCGGGAGTTCGAGACCAGGCTCAGTAAGAGTGAGACCCCGTTGCTACAGAAAATAGAAAAACTGAGGCAAGAGGATCGCTTGAGCCCAAGAACTTGAGGTTGCTGTGAACTACAATGCCACAGCATTCTACCCAGGGAGCAAGAGTGAGACTGTCTCAAAATAAACAAACCCAAAACTCTATTTTATATTTCTTTCTTTTTTTTTTTTTTTTTTTGAGACAGAGTCTCACTTTGACACCCTTGGTAGAGTGCCATGGTATCATAGATCATAGCAACCTCAAACTCTTGGGCTCAAGCAATTCTGCTTCCTGAGTAGCTGTGACTACAGACGCCTGACACAACACCCAGCTACTTTTAGAGATGGGGTTCTCTCTCTTTCTCAGGATGATCTCGAACACCTGAGCTCAAGTAATCCACCAGTGTAGGCCTTATTTTATGCTTCTGAGAGCTCTTTATTTTAAAACCTGAATTATTTTTATAGTTGTGCAATTTTTGATGATATGGGCTAAAAATTAAGAGAAATGACTAAAAAAAGTAAATGAAAAAGGAAATAGAAAAAAAATGCTTACCTTTTGAGATCTTCTGGTCTTCCCCATCCTCTGATAAAAAGTTTTGTGAGAAGAAGTCTCCGATAAAGAACATCTAACTTGCTCACACCCATGAGTAGCAAACAAGCATCTGTGAAAACAAAATTTTAAAAGAACCCTAAAATATTTTACTTATGGGTCAATTTCCTAACCATTTCTTTGAATATCAAGTAAAATTAAAGACAAAGTAAATCCTTGAATGAATTCCTTTGGAAACAAGATAAAAGATTCAGGAAAGAAAGAATTGAGTTGAAAGTAGAAAGATATACACCCTTGAACTTCATTAAACTATGAATTCCTCTAAGGTAAGATCTTCCCATCCTCAGTACAACGACTAAAAAGTACCCATTGATTGTTGGATATCAGCAGCAGGGATGATATTTATGAAGTACTATATTATCTGCCAGGAACTATTTTAAAACTACAGGTACACACATTCTCTCCCTCCCTTTCTTTGTCTGTTTCTCTTGCTCTCTCTCTCATTTAAACCTGCCAACAACTTTGAGGAAAGATTATCCCAATGATATGGAAAGAAAAACAAGACAGAGAGGATGTATGATATTTCCTACTTACATAGCTAGTGGGAAACAGCTAATGTTCAATCCCAGGCACACGGCTCAAGACCTAAATAATGCATGCTTCTTCACTACACTATAGTGAATGAAAAATAATAACAAATCACTGCTACTAATTGTATTCCATTCATCTGTCTTTCTCAGATATTTCTAAAGGTTTTAAAATATCTACTTCCATCTTTTCACTCACTGATGAAGTGAAAAATGCAAATTTCCATTTTTCCATTTACCTAAATAGGATAATCCTTGAACCTGAATCAGGTCTTGCTCACAAGTCAAAACTATACCATTAAATTTGGAAAGATAAAGATTGATTATTAGCTCTGTTTTCCACTAGCTGTGTGACCTTGCATAAATCTCTGAAACTCCTGACTGAAAGCTGAGGAAATCTGTGTTCTTCTTTCTCTGTTATCCTTCTAACTCTTGTAAATTATATCAATTCTACATTGTTAGGATTTATATTCATATTCTTAGACCTAGAGGTATTTGTATTTGATGATCATTACTGATCCTCTTGCAATAATTTATAAATTAGAAGATAAAGAAACAATAAAGAAAATCAAAGAGAACCAAAATAATTCTTTAAGAACAGAATTCTTTAAGAAATAATAGATATTTCAGATGGATTTATAGCAAGAATTTATCACATTAACTTAGAAAATTAGGAAAAATTAGAAAAAAGACATACCTCAAGCATGTAAGGAAAAAAAAGAACATTTGATAAAGTACATCTTCCAAAATTAATTATAAAAAAATTAAGGAATATAAAGAAACATCCTTAACCTGATACAATATATATAATAAAAATCTGCAGTAAACATATTTGGGCACATTTTCTTAGGACCTCGAGACCATGTATGTGGTCTGAGCTGTAGGTTACCCACACTTGGCTTAGAATAGACCTCTTTAAATTATGGTATTTAATGACAAAACTTTACTTACTTTTTTTTTTTTTCTAGAGACAGAATCTCACTTTATTGCCCTCAGTAGAGTGCTATAGCGTTACAGCTCACAACAACCTCCAACTTCTGGGCTTAGGCGATTCTCTTGCCTCAGCCTCCCAAGTAGCTGGGACTACAAGCGCCCACCACAACGCCCAGCTATTTTTTTGTTGTTGTTGCAGTTTGGCCAGGGCTGGGCCTGAACCCGCCACCCTCTGTATATGGGGCCGGCGCCCTACCCACTGAGCCACAGGCGCCTCCCATGACAAAACTTTAGATACACACTTTTTTTTTTTTAATTGAGAAAGTCTCATTTCATCACCCTCAGTGGAGTGCAATGGTGGCACAGCTCACAGCAACCTCAAACTCTTGGACTCAAGCAATTCTCTTGCCTCAGCCCCCAAGTAGCTGGGACTACAGGCCCCCAGCCCCCACAATGTGGTCTCAGTCTTTTTATTTATTTATTTATTTTGAGACAGAGTCTCAAGCTGTTGCCCTGGGTAGAGTGCCGTGGCATCATAGCTCACAGCAACCTCCAACTCAGGCTCAGTGATCCTCTTGCCTCAGTTTTTCTATTTTTATTACAGATGGAGTCTCACTCTTGCTCAGGCTGGTCTCCTGAGCTCAAGCAATCCACTGGCCTCAGCCTTCTGAGTAGCTGAAACTACTTGCATGTGGCACCACACCTGCCCACTTATTTTTTTGTAAAGACAGGGTCTCACTATGTTGCCAGGTTCACATTTACTACTATAACACAACAGGGAAATGATATAACTATATGTAATATATATCTAAATTGTTTTACTAGTTTTGTCTTGAAGGGTGTCAGTGTAGAATAATAAAGACTATATTTGGTCTTTGTGGAGCTCCTAAAAACTCCTGAAATTTCCTGAATATTGTTATTATGTTTAATGAGGTTTAATGAGGTGACTCACAGAGGGCCCCCAAAGAGTTTCAGAGTTGGAGATGGTCACCAGAAAAACTACTATGTGAGTAAAGAGTTGGAACTTTGGGCCAGCCTGATCTGCAGAGAGAGGAAGGTTGATGGAAAGTGAGCTCAAATCACATGACCAATCATTCAATCAATCATGCCCACATAATGAAACCCCAATGAAAACTATGGATGCTAAGCATTAGTGGAGCTTTCTGGTTACTGAACACCCTGACTCCACAGGGAGAAAGTAATGGCAATTGCACATTGATTCCCATATCTTTTCTCATATGTCTCTTACTTGGGCTGTTCCTGAGTTATATCCTATAATTTTAAACACAGCCATTTCCTAAATTCTCTGAGTCATTCTAGCAAATGATTGACCCACATGGGTCTTAGAAAAAAACCCTAAATTTATAGTCAGTTGTTCAGAAGGGTGAGTAGCCTGGAGACCCGGAAATGAGTATGAAGGACTAAGCCTTTAACTTGTGGGTTCTACACTAACTCTAGGCGGTTAGCATCAGTACTGAATTTAAAGTACATCCATTTGGTGTGGAAATTGAACAGTTAGTTCATTCTTTAGCTGATTACTAAAGTTCTGATTAGTGTTATATAATCCAAATAAGAGGCCAACTCTTTGGGTATATTCACAGGTTGGCAGAATTAAAGGAAATTCTGGGTGATGAATGATGATTTTAATTATTTTACTTCTTGAGCCTTTCTGGAATTGTTATGCAGTGGAACAGTAGAATGTTATTATAATGCAGGACTTTATCATGTTTTGCAAGTATTATTGGCCACTTATTCTCTTGACATCGGTAGAAATGAACAAGGATTAATATCTTACTGTGTAACACTCATGGCATCAATAGCAATAAACAGACTCCAAGATAGTAAAAAAAAATTAAAAAAATATAACACTCTCTCTTTTTTTAAGACAGAGTCTCACTTTGTTGCCCAGGCTACAATGCCATGGAGTCTCAGTCTAGCTCACAGCAACTTCAAACTTCTGGGTTCAAGCAATCCTCTTGCCTCAGCCTCCCAAATAGCTGGGACTACAGACCCTGACACAACACCTGGCTAATTTTTCTATTAAAAAAATATATGGTCTCCCTCTTGCTCAGGCTGTTCTTGAACTCCTGAGATCAAGTGATCTTCCACCTCAGCCTCCCAGAGTACAGGAGCAAGCCACTGTACCCAGGCTCAACACTCATATTTCATATGAAGAAAGGTAATACACTGCTCATGAGATATTCCATTTTTCTAAACTTTAATATTCTTCTAGGTCAGGAGTATATAAAACCAAAGAAAGAGTAAACACAAGTAGAAAGTTCCATAGGAAGCAAGAAAGTGCCTCAGAACAATTAACTTTTCAAATATTTGTAAAGTACTACATTTACTGTATGACTAAATTGTTTTGTCATTCCTAATTTTCAACCTCCACTAGAGAACCTTCCCAAATTACTTTAATTCCTTGTGTAATAGGCTACAAAAGTCAGCATTCCAAATCTAGGGCCATCATATTCCTTATATTCCTTGCTTTCTTTACTTGCCAGTAAACAACTCAGAAACAAGGAACAGAAAGCAAATCAAACACATGTTATCTTTTACTATAAATTTGGGACTGCAGTTTGGGGTTATACAAATCTTCTTAAATACCATGTTAGCCCCAAGAACAACCTAAAAGAGGTTTTTCTAGAACTCTCTAAACATACAGGTCTTTCTGAGAAGGGCTGGCTTGATTCAGGGCCACCACAAACAGATTATGATGCAAGCTGAGAGTAAAGGTAACTCCAATTTACCAAAAGGAGGCACTATCTGGAGACATGCCATGTACTTAAAGTGCCCACATTAGGCTGGACTGACAAGGAATATCTCCAGAAACAGGACCCACTTTTGAAGTATGTGTCAAGCCAAACTGACACAACTGTCATCTATGTTTTTATATAGCCAATGTGAAAGGCAAAAAAAGTGAAACAAAAATAGAAGTTCTACCACACTGCCAAGGAATGAAATATCTTTCCTAGAAAAGAGTTCTATTACTAAAGTAGCACTCACCATCTATTATGCCATCTAGGACTTTTAATCTTCTATCACTCTGGTACTCTTACTGAGGTAGTTTTATCCTCACATTGTTGATATGTATCTCAAAAGCATAAATGAAGTTTTTAAAAATACCACCATCTACACAAATTAAATCCCCCAGAGAGACCTAATTTTTTTTATCTTGTTACTTAACTTTTACATTTCGATCCAAGTTTAAATTAGCTGAAGATACCTCAGATAGCCCCTGTTAAGATCTAGTACTCTTAAGTGAAACAAATTTAATTCTTTTAAATCTTACACTGAAGAAGAGTAAAGAAAATAGAAAGTCTGTTTATTTATTTGGGAGGGGTATGAACATCTATTCAAGGCAGTCATTTAAAGAAAACCAGCCAATGGATTGTCTCATATTCTTGTGTGAAAGAAACATAGGGGAAATGATCTAATCTCTTTTCAAATTTAGCTCTTTTTTTCCATGGGCTTTAGAGATATCTGTATGTTTAAGAAAGATAGAAAATTTAAAAAATATATATTTTTTAATGTTTACTTTGGATGCTACGTGTGTGTGTTCCTAAGAACATTTTTCCCATTGGTACAATACACAGAGCTTATTTAGATTTCACCACCGGTACATTTATTCATTCCATGTGCTTCTGTGGTCTGAAGTCATCACTTGGAAGTAGCAATGGAAAAAAGCAGTGTCAGAAGACCAAGGTTCCTCCACTGGGATGTGACCTTGAGTAAGTGACCTTAATTTATAAACAGGAAGTAATGCCTGGCCTAATACATAATAGCAAATTATTATATTTCATTTACATAAAAACTGAATACCTGTTTTGATACTTTTATTTATTTATTTTTTAAACAGGGTGTCGCTCTGTTGCCAGGGCTAAAGTGTCATGGCATCATTATTGCTCACTGCAACCTCAAATTCCTGGGCTCAAGCCATCCTCCTTCCTCAGCCTCCCAAGTAGCTAGGTGAAAGTAGAGGGACACACTACCATGCTGGGCTAAGTTTTTCTTTTTTGTAGGAATGGGACCTCACTATTGCGGAGGTGAGTCTCAAAGTCATGGGCTCAAGAGATCCTCCTACCTTAATTCTCCCACCTCAGTCTCCAAAAATATATGGTTACAGGTGTGAGACACGTGCCTGGCCCCTGTTTTGGTATTTTTAAAGAGATATAGGGAAAGATTCTTCTTGCCATATTTTTCACAGGAAGCCTGGTGGTAAAGAGCACACAGGCTTTACAGTCAGGAGCCCTATGTTTCTTGAATTCCAGCTTACCCTAGGAATCCTAGACAAGTTACTAAATCTGTTTGCCTACTTGAGACCTCAGAGGATTGTTGTAGGGATGAAATAAAGTAATGAAATAAGCATTCACCTAATATATACTTACCTAGCAACCATTCTGCTTATTGCAATACTGGTTAAAAGTTCCTCTGTCCACTACAGTGTATGTGCCATACACTGCTATCCTCCAGGGAACAAAACACTACAATACAGCACAGCAACATTATGGCAAGAAAATACTAAATTTTATACTCATATATCTTCTTTCAACCAATTATAGGAATCTGACAGTTTTGAGAGCTTACACATGAATTTGCAAGACTAAATCAAGTACCAAATATCAGCTATCAGCTCTGGATTCAGAAGATAATTTTTTTTTTTTTTTTTTTTTGAGACAGAGCCTCAAGCTGTCACCCTGGGTAGAGTGCCCTAGTATCACAGCTCACAGCAACCTCCAACTCCTGGGATCAAGCGATTCTCCTCCCTCAGCCTCCCAAGTAGCGGGAACTACAGGCACCAGCCACAATGCCCGGCTATTTTTTGGTTGCAGCCCATTGTTTGGTGGGCCCGGGCTGGATTTGAATCCGTCATCTCAGTTGTACGTGGCTGGCGCCGTAGCCGCTTTAGCCACAGGCGCGGAGCCCAGAACATAATTCTTAACTAGTAGAAAACACATTTCAAGTCTGCCTGCTACCAGAGAAATATACCTGATTGACTCCAGGCAAAGTCACAAATGAGACAAAGATCAGAGGTGACAGCGCATGCCACACACGGCGTGTAAGTAGTGTTTTATAAGACCTACCATAGGGTAAGTGCTCATAAATATTAGTTGAAAAGAATTAAGTTTGGGTCCCAATGCTGCCATTTCCACACCAAGTGACTCTTGGTTAGGTTCTCTGGACCGCAGTTTTGAGTAAAATGGAAGTGTCTGCTTTACCTATCTCGTGATAGTTGTCAAATGAAACCACATGGAGAATGTATCTAGCGCCAATAAAAGGGTAATTTATAAATACATATTCCCTACCACCACCAACTAGACCATAAGCCTAATTGTAGTGATGTTAACATGTAACCCCCAGGAAAGAAACAGCATCAGAATCTAGTGAAAAAACTCAATATATTTTCTAAAAATATCGGTCTTCCTTGTGATGAAAGGAGCTGGTCGTTCCTAATCAGGTGCTGTGCCTTTTCTATTTTAACTCCCAGGTCACAACAGACTCCATGGAATAACACTTTAAAAGACTGAGAACACCAATACATCCTCCCCACCCCCCCCAAATAGTGGATGCGGTTGGCGGTGAGGTAAGGGAGGATGGGACCCAGCAGCCTGGAAGCAGCGGATCCTTTAGCCCTGGTTCTCACAGCACTACAGGTAAGGCGCCTTTGTAGTTAGCCGAGCTAAAGGAGAGTTTGCAGCCACCTCCACCTTTCACGGGGGAAAGGGACTGACCTCCTGCCTCTCCCCAGCCAGAGTGTGCTCCAGACACCAGGCTCGTCTCCCGCCAGCACCTTCGCCCATATCCAGGCCCCACGCATCTCCCGCCAAGCCCTGAGCACCCAGCCCCTGCCTCCCGGCACGTACACAGCTGCGCGCTCAGAAGCGCGTAAAATGCGACCTGGACCGGCTACTTACTGGTAGCCGGGGGACGCCTGCGGTCGGGCAGTTCAGGCCTCCCAGCACTACTGCTCTCGGGGATCCAGGGACTCGACTTTCGTCCGAGCCTCAGCACAACGACGTAGCCTTTCCAGGAACAGAGGTGCGAGGTACCCCGGATGCCAAGCCGAGAAAAGAGGACGAGCCTGGGACCCGACGGCCGTTTGGACTCGCCCCGGAGTCCTCCTCAACCCCACCCACCGCAGGCGGCGAGGCGCGGACAGAGGGAGGAGGCCCAGGACACAGAGCCCCGCCCCCTACCCCTTTTTGCCCCGTGCGGCCGGACCTACTGCGTGACCCCGCCTCTGACCTGGGGACGCCCCGCCTCTGACCTGGGGACGCCCCGCCCACTGCTGGCGTCCGCATGCGCACGCGTACTTGCAGGCCTGTTTTGACAGTTTTAAGGCTCCCGGGAAGGGAGGAAGCAGGTGTCGCGAGAGTTAATCGCTTGACGCTTTGTGGGGCCTGTAACCAAGGCTAGTTTGGGGATGGAGGAAGAACAGGAGCCACTTTTAGGCGACCGCACACCCGGAAGCAGGTGAGCAGTTGCTGATGAAAGCACCCGTCACTCTTCTGCCCTATTAGGATTGACTCCTTTCCGGGAGTCAGGCTCACGGAGCTGAACCCTCACTGCCATTGCGGCGGGAGCCGGAGGCCGATCGTGCGAACCCAGGATATTCACTCCCAGTTGCAGGGAAAGGGAGTCTGGTCCTGCAGAGCAGTGAGCCTGTTGGTTCGAGTTGATGGTGCTAGGGAAACCCAAGCTACCTCTTTGACTTGCCCTGCGACAGAGTTGCAGCAGCCGAGCCACTGCATTCTGTATCAACTATAGCTGATCACTTTCCACATTTCACAAAAGTTCCGAAATTGTTATTTTAATCAATACTTGAAGATACCAGTCTTAGTAATGACCTACCTGATTGCTTGATAACTTCGTGATACTTTGTAAATAGGTCTATCTAAAATGGGCTCAAATGTACAAGCGGCAAATGTACAAATAAAAACTAATTTTTAGGCATTTAAGGAATAATGTGTTGGTATTTTGAGCCTTATAATTCTGATTATTTTGATCCTAGTTTATGGGCAGTGATTCTTAAATGTTTGCATTTTGTCTCACTATACAGTTACGTATTTTTACCTTTGGAAAACAGAAAGTATTATTTTACTTGAAACATGTATAATAATTTTATCAACTAAAGTAACCAATAATACATAGTTAAACCTCGTCTGTACCACCATGTTAATTTTTGCTAATTTGTTCTTTTAATCACCAAACCATTATTTTAACCACTCTGATTTCAAACCCTTTGGGAAATGTATTTTTCTAGTCCCCAATTTACTAAAGAGAATATATAAAATGAAATTTTGTCTTATTTTATCTTGAGATTATTAAAATGAATATTAATACTGAAATATATGTATATATACATATATACTTTTTTTTTTTTTTTTTGCAGTTTTTGGCCGGGGTCAGGTTTGAACCTGCCACTTCCGGTATATGGGGCTAGTGCCCTACTCCTTTGAGCCACAGGTGCCTATTTTAATATATATTTATTTTAATAGAATAATATCCCCAGAGCCTATTGAGACATTTGGGACTGCTTGCTGCTCATTTATTCTGCACTGCTATACTTTTTTAGTATTTATATCTGCTTTTTAGTTTTTCTTGCTATTCTGTTCCTGGCAGACATTTTATTGCTTTTCTTGTGCTTTCACCATACTCTCTACTCACCCAGCTTTATTCTTGGGCTTCTAGTTTGTTATAGTTTTTTTTTTTTCTTTGGCAAATCACCTAAGATTAATAGGTTGCTATGGCTTTATTTGAAAACCATATATCAAGCTGGATGTGGTGGCTTACACCTGTAATCCTAGCACTCTGGGAGGCTGAGGTGGGTAGATTGCTTGACCCTCAGGAGTTGGAGACCAGCCTCAGCAAGAGCAGACTTCATCTCCAAAAATAGCTGGGAGTTGGGGGGGCCAGGAAGGGTGATGCTGTAGTACCAGCTATTTGGGAGGCTGGGGCAAGAGAAGCACTTCAGCCCAAGATTTTTAGGTTGCTGTGAGCTATGACAGCACAACACTCTACAGAAGGGTGACAGTCTGTCTCAAAAAAAAGAAAAAGAAAAAAAAGAAGAAGAAAAGAAAACCAAGTATGTATGCTTAATAGAATTGTGTGTAGTTGCAACATGAGTTTCTGACAGAGCTCAGGTTTGCTCCTGCTAGTTAAGTACATGTACTTGAATGCCCAGACTTGGTTACACTTTGCTTCCTCCTGGTTTTTAGTTGTTTTTTAAGAAAGATTGCAGGTTCTTTGAATTATGGTTAACTGTGGTCTTATGGTACATTCTGTCACCTTGTCCAAAAGAGAAATTTTCTTACTCTGAGCTTTCATTTCATCTAAACGATTGATGATCATCAGGGTTTAAATTCAGGTGTTCCTGTCCATAGACAAACCCTCTGACTGAGGTTCTAGATTTAGCATTTTAAAAACAGAAAGGAAGTATTTTGAAAATATACTGTCTTTAAAAACATAATTAGATTCCCTAGTAAAGTGAACTTATGTACAACTAATTGACTTGTTCACTTTGAATATATTGCACAAACATGAATCTAGTTTATCACTAAATCTTTCTCACTAACAAGGTTGTTTATAATTTGTTGGTCTGGTGGAATTAGGTTTCTTTAAGTCTTCAATGCTCCCCTCTGGTCCCCTCTTTAGAGCTTTATTTAAGAGACCAGGGTTGGTAAAATTTTCTGTAATGGCCCACATTGTAAATATTTTAGGTTTGTTTAGGTCAAAAGACACAGTCAAGGATGTTAATACAGATAGTTAGATAAGAAAATAAATTCCACAAAATTTTTAGCATAATAAATGTTATAATAAATGAGAACAATATTGGTCTATTAATGAGGGAGATAGCAGTTTGGAGGCAGGCCAGGTGCAGTGGGAGGCCAAGTTGGTGGATAGCCCTAGCTCAGGAGTTCCAAACCACCCTAGGCCAGAATGAGACTCCATCTCTAAAAGTAGTCAGGTGTTGGAGTAGGCGCCTGTAGTTCCAGCTACTTGGGAGGCTGAGACAAGAGAATCACTTTAGCCCAGGACTTTGAGGTTGTTGTGAGTTACGACTCAATGGCACTCTACTGAGGTTGACAAAGTGAAACTCTGACTCAAAAAACAACAACAAAAAATTTTGGAGGCAGTGCCATTTTTTTTTAATTGGAGTTCAAAGATTTTCTTTTCTATCAAATTGACAACAAATATTCATCTATAATAAGCCATTCTTAGCTCACAAGACATACAAAAACAGGTGGTGGTCTGGATTTGGCTTGTAGACTATAGTTTATTAACCCAATGTTACAGATGCTTTTAAATTTCTTTGCAACTTTAGCTTACTATCTGTAAAACAAATACTATTAGGGCTTCTGTGCTTATATAGAGAATGTATTTATAAAATATTTTCAGTTTATTTTTATCTTCTTATTTCTATAATTGTTACATCATTACACTGTTGTGTCAGTGAGCAAACACCTTTCTCTTGTTCTCTTTGATTATGGGTTCTTAGTGCAAGGATGCTATCTTTGGTAAAAGTGTCATTTTACAGGCTCAGCACCCCGTAGCTCAGTGGTTAGGTCGCCAGCCACATACATTGAGGCTGGCAGGTTCAAAGTTGGCCCTGCTAAACAGCAATGATAACTGCAACAACAACAACAAAAATATCTAGGCAGTGTGGTGGGTGCCTGCAGTCTCAGCTACTTGGGAGACTGAGGTAAGAGAATCACTTAAGCCTAGGAGTTTGAGGTTGCTGTGAGCTATGATGCCATGGCACTCTACCCAGGGCAACATAGTGAGACTTTGTCTCAAAAAAAAACCCAAACCAAAAAAGTGTCATTTTACCTTTCCCCTTAATAAATTCAGAATTTTTTTTTTGCAACTACAGTACCACTACCTACCCTTGTCTCCTTGTACTAGATCTTATCTTGTACTAGATCAATTGAACCTAATTATGGCACTTTTAAAATTTATTCCTGCTAAATCTTTATCTTATTTTGGTGATTAATTCACTCCAGTATATTGTGTATGCCTCTTTTTAAGCCAGTCAAATTTAGCAGTCGTGGGTTGTATACATATACCAATGTTAGTGACACTAATGTTAATGAGTTCTGATAACCCACTACCATTGGACCAGCCTCCCCCTAATTTTTAAGTCACTTACAAGTTTGATAACCATCCTATCATCTAGAGTATTTCATTTTGGAGTATTTCACTCTGGGAATGTTGAACAATGTAAAGCCCTGTAACTCGGCAATTTTACTTGAAGGAGAATGTTAAACGGAAAACCAGTAGCAGATTACAGCAGTGAAAATGAAAAGGAATCAAAAAAAGTTAAACAAATCACTTTGGAAGTGTAGCATTCCTTTTTGTACCATGGTAATCAAGAAAGAAGCCCCTGAAATTTCAGGCTTAGCCATGTGACATATTTGTATGAATCATCAAAGTTAAGAAAATGTAATAAATATGGTAACTCGGTTGTAAGACAGATGTATTATCCTATTTTTCTATTTTCTCCAATGAGGTAGAAAGATAAGTTTCTTTGCCTTAATTATACTTTTTTAATTAAAAATAAGGAAGAAGTAAAATGTTTTACAATAAACACCTATATATCCTGTCACTGTTAGCCTTTTCCACACTTCACATATTTCTTTCCACACACATGTTTACACAACACATTCTCATGCCTATTTTGCCAAGCTACCCAAAAGTAGGTTGCAGACCTTGTGACATTTAACCCAAATACGTTATTGCAGTCTGCATCTCCCAAGAACAAAGAAATTTTTTTTTATGCAACTCCACTGCTATTACTACAACTAGAAATACAATACCAATTCAAGAATATCATGCAACATATAGTATATTACAATTTTTCCAATTATCCCAGACATGTACTTTATATTCTAAAAAATAGAAAAAAAGAGTCAACAATGCATTAGTTGTTATGTATTTTTATTTTATGTTATGCTATTATTTATTTATTTTTTTTTTGAGACAGAGTCTCACTTTATTGCCCTCAGTAGAGTGCTGTGGTGTGGTGTCATAGCTCACAGCAACCTCAAACTCTTGGGCTCAAGTGATTCTCTTGCTTCAGCCTCTCAAGTAGCTGGGACTACAGGCACCTGCCAGAACACCAACCATTTTTAGAGACAAGGTCTTGCTCTTGCTCAGGCTGGTTTTGAACTCATGAGCTCAGGCAATCCACCTGCCTCGGCCTCCCAGAATGCTAGGATTATAGGCATGAGGCCTTAGGGTCTCTCTCTTGCTCAGGCTGGTCTCGAATCTTTTTAGACTCCCTCAACCTAAAACTGTTAGTGCAAAGATGTGTATGCCTCTTTTTAAGCTAGTCAAATTTAGCAGTTGTGGGTTGTACAACTCCTTTAAGAAGTCTAGGTCAGTTTTTCTGTAAAGCCTCACATATTCTGGATTTATGAACTGTTTATTGCTGAACAGATTCTACTCAAACGTTTCAGGCAAGAATGTCTCATGGGTTATGTGGAGAACATCCACATCAGGAGATACAGGATGCAATGCCAAGATTGACCATTTATTAAGAGAATCGCTATGTTTCTTAATTATAAAGGTTCATATTCCATTTTTGTGATTAGTAAGCAGACAGTGGCATGGCAGTTTGAAGTCCTTTGATTATCCTGTCCTCAACAACCTTTCAACTAGTTGTTTTAGCATATGTTGATGATCCTTTCATCCATTATAACATGGAAAATGGGCATTAAATTATGATTTTCTGATCATCTCTTCAAAATTTATTATTTGTCATTTAAAGAAGATTTTTGCCTGAGCTTCAGATCAAGTTGAAGTCACTCAATTTTGTTAAGTCTTTTTCAGAATCAAATAATTTCCTTCTTAATTCCCTAACTTAGGTAAGTTAGTAAAATAGTAACAATTATTTGAAAATTTTCAGGCTGATTTTAATGGATTTTAATGATAGCTCTTATTAAGTGATTATAAACTTAATTTGTCATCTCAAAAAATAATGAGTTCATTAAAAATATAATACTAACCTATAACCTTAAAATGATGCCAGTGCTATGGTATCAAGTGGTATCAAGCATACTTTTTTCTAGTATGTAATTATTTGCGTTGTGTTTCCACATACTGGCATATTGACATCAAAGTATGGGCATCTGGGGTTCTTGCATTTTTTCAGATATGCTACATTATGATTAAAGATCTGTTTATGTAGAATGGCATATATAGTGTTAATAAGCACTTTGAATATATTGTATCATGAACTAGTAAATACTAGCTACATAGCAGATCTAAAAAATATTACTTCTCTTTTTTTGTTTCCTCTCTCTCATGCCCAACCACATCACATTTGAAAAAAAGTTCTCTCTCGTTTTTTGGTTTTTTGTTGTTGTTGTTTTTTTTGAGGCAGAATCTCACTTTGTCGCCGTGGGTAGAGTGCCATGGCATCACAGCTTACAGCAACCTCAAACTCTTGGGCTCAAGTGATCCTCTTGCCTCAGCCTCCCAAGTAGCTGGAATTACAGGTGCCTGCCACAGTGCCCGTGGTCTTGCTATTGCTCAGGCTAGTCTCAAACTTCTGAGCTCTTGGCCTCTCAGAGTGCTAGGATTATAGGTGTGAGCCACCATGCCTGGCCAAAAAGTTCCTTTTTTGAAGATGATTTGACAATTCTAAGGTTTATTTTAGGAAATAATCTTGGAACATAAAGCATTTTGTCTGTTATGCATATCTCAATTAATTGAAAATATAATGCTCACATTAAGGTCAATTTGTTAACTTTATGTGTATATGTGAAGATGTAATGAGTACACACACTCATGTATCTCCTATTGGAGGTGTGATGTCTAGTTAGTCCAGGCTTATTCAGAAGATCAATTTCATCTGGAGGGTCGTGGTCTCTCTTTGATCTGAGTATGCTAATATAATTTATCTGGTAATCCATGTTGGAGCAAAAGCAACTGTTACAGGAAGTCCCAGGGATGGGAATGTCTTAGGTCACATCTCACCTTCCTGGTCTTTCACCTGTATTCATTTTGCTGAAGTATCTATCCAGAACAGCTTCCTGTAGCAAAGTTTATTTGTTGTCATCATGAAGAGGAGAGTTTTTCAACCTTTTTTTATTTCGTGGCACACTTGAACCTATAGTTAAACTTCTGCAGCACACTTAAACTATGTTGATCTAAAAAAAGAGTACAAAAAGAATATATTTATTATGCTTTGAACTTCTCTCAAAAATTTAATTAATGATCTTCAAAAAAATTTCGTGGAACACCCAAGGTCCTCTCACAGCCTACCAGGGTGCTGCAGCACACTAGTTGAAAAGCACTGATGTAGAGTATGTCATAATGAGGACAGTTAATATCTTTTAATAGTTAGCAGCTATGGAAGATCTATTGTAGCTAGTTTATTTCATTTATCTTGATATCATTTATTCATTTTTTAGCAAATTTTATTACTCTTAATTAATCCTTTTGTGCATGGCAACAATAGCAAAATAGTTGCTTTGCAAAATGTTTTGCCTTTTGATTTTTTTATAGACAGAGTCTCACTTTGTTGCCCTTGCTAGAGTGCTGTGGCGTCACAGCTCACAGCAACCTCCAACTCCTGGGCTTAAGCAATTCTTTTGCCTCAGCCTCCTGAGTAGCTGGGACTACATGCACCTGCCACAATGCCTGGCTATTTTTTGTTGCAGTTTGGCTGGGGCCGGGTTCGAACCCACCACCCTCATTATTTGGGGCTGGCGCCCTACTCACTGAGCCACATGTGCTGCCCTGTTTTGCCTTTTTAAACTATCTTGTATTTCCCAAGTTTCTATATATAATGATGCATGAGTTCAATCCATAATATTTTAAAAAAATAATGCTTATTCATAGATGAATTAGTGCAGAATTAGTCAATCTACCTCTACCATATCATTTTCATGACTTTAGGTGAGAGAATATAAACTTGTTAACACATAAAGATCTGCATATAATGAGATAATTTACAATATTTTTTTCTTCTTTACATCTAGAGAATGGGACATTACAGAAACTAAAGAGCATTATAAGAGCCGATGGAGATCTATTAGGATTCTGTATCTCACTATGTTTCTCAGCAGTGTAGGTAAGTATCATGAACACATAGTTTTAAAAATTCAGGTAAAATATATTTTCACTTCATTTAATTTTTTAATATTATTTTTTATTGTGCCAAAAATGCATAATATAAAACTTACGGTCTTACTATATTTACATCCAGTAGTGATAAGTATATCCACATTCTTGTGCAATCAATCTTTAGAATGTTTTCACCTTGTAAAACCAAAACTATACCTATTATACAACTCCCCATTTTATCCTCCCCTAATCCATAGTAACCACTATTCTATCTTCTGTTTCTTTGAATTTGACTGTTCTAAATATGTGGATCATAACAAAAGGTTTGAGATACATTAAAAATCAAGAAATATAAAATCCACATGATGAAAACAAATGAAGCCCCCAACAACACTGATAAGCCTACCAAGTTAAAACTTGCATGGGTGAATCAGAAAGGATGTTGTCAACTGTTTCTTAGAAGTGAAGTAATTGACCATAACATTGTCTGAAAACTTTTGTAGTGACTCGTGTCCCTCATGTAAGTAGAATCATATGGTATTTTTCTGTTTGTGACTAGCTTATTTCACTAAACATAATGCCTCCAAAGTTCATTTATATTGTAGCATATTATAGAATTTTCTTCCCTTCTAAGGCTGAATAGTACATTGTATTGTAGGGAAGGAAAAACTTCCTCTATCCTATATGCCTAAGGCCTGTGAATTCAGCTGACCAAAAACAAATTAGTAAGAAAAAAACATACAAATTTATTCAGTGTTAATATTTTTATGTGAGACTCAGCGTCCATAGCACAGCAGTCATGGTGCTGGCCACATGCCCCAAGGGTGGCAGGTTCGAACCCAGCCCAAGCCAGCAAAACAGCAATGACAACTGCAACCAAAAAATACCCGGGTGTTGTGGCGGATGCCTGTAGTCCCAGCTACTTGGGAGACTGAGGCAAGAGAATTGCTTAGGCCCAAGAGTTTGAGGTTGCTGTGAGCTGTAATGCCATGGCACTCTACCAAGGGTGACATAGTGAGACTCTGTCTCAAAAAAAAAAACAAACATATATATGTATATATGTATTTATTTTGTATGTGTCTGTGTGTGAATGGGAGACTCACAGAAAAGAAGTGAAAACCCAAAAGATGCAGTTAGGTTTTGTTATATATCATTATAACAAAGAGTGATAAATTGTGGAGAAGTGACTAGAGAAAGGAAAGATGCTTGAGCTTTCATGAACAGTAAATATGGGAAAGTGCCTGGGAAATAAATGGGGGAAGCTAATGGACAGTAAGGGTTGTTTTAATAAGGTTTGCTTATGCAGACTTATCTCAGTGTAGACTCCCTATCTCTAGTGACAAGAATGTTTTCTTCCTGGAAAGTGCCTTTCTTAGGAAATTTATGCCCTGCTTTAGGTAGAAAGTGGGCAAGCAGAGACCCATACCTACACCTGCTGTTTCTCAATTACCTTAAGCAGGGCATAGGTAATAATCAATGTGCCCAAACAGCATATTTTGCAGGTGACATGTTCTGTTCCCATTCAGTATAAGCCATTTTTGTTAAACCATTAATCTATTGATGGGACATTTGGCTTCCTTCCACCTCTTGGCTGTTGTTAACAATCCTGCTATGTACATGGATATATAAATATTTTTTCAAGATAATGCTTTCAATTGGGGGTGTGTGTGTGTGAATTTCACCCAGGGTGAAATTTCTGGATCATAAGATATTTTTAATATTTTGGAGAAACTGCCACCATTTTCCATATAGCTATATCATTTTACATTTTCTTTTTCTATTTTTTTTTTTTCTTTTTGATACAGTCTTAAATTGTCACCCCAGCTAGAGTGCAATGGCATTATCATAGCTCACTTCAACCTCAACCTCCTGGTGTCAAGTGATTCTCCTGCCTCAGCTTCCCAAAGTGGTGGCACTACAGGCTCATGCCACCTCATCCAGCTAATCTTTGTATTTTTTGTAGAGATAAGGTCTTGCTTTTGCTCAGGCTGGTCTCCAACTCCTGGCCTCAAACAATCGTCCTGCCTCATCCTCCCAAAGTGCTAGGATTATAGGTGTGACCAGTGTACCTGGCCCTACTTTACATTTTCACCAAGAGACACACTTTCAGTTTTTCCACATCCTCACCAATAATTATTTTCTCTTTTTTTGATAGTAGCCATCCTAGTGGATGTGAGGTGGTATCTTATGCTTTTGATTTGCATTTCTTTAATGATTAGTGGTATTGAACACTTTTTCATGTGCTTACTTGCCATTTATATATCTTCTTCTTTTTTTTTTTCTTCATCTATAAAGGTTTTATTGTGCACAGAGGGGAGAGTGGTTCAGTTTTTCTTGGCAAAGACTTTCCTCATGGTGGCCAGGACATTGCTTAACTCCTCTTTGCTTTCTCTTAGCACGGATGTGTGTTCCCAGTCTTTTCTTGATCAACTTGAGGGCTCCTTGGAGACCTTGAGCAACTCCACAGCACACCACTCATAAGAGACAAAGCCATGTACCTCTTGGATCGTGTCCCACACGAACTTCGTGTCTTTGTTGAGGTGCCTCCAGTAGTGGCTGTGCCTCGTTTTGCTCATGTTCTTGGTCACCTTGTGGCCCTTATTGAGACCCACAGCCATGGGGTAGCACAGAGCCATGGCTGCGAAGAGCAGCTGGAATCTCTGCTGACTGCCACCTCTCTTTGTATATCTTTTTTGGAGAAACATCTGTTCAAGCCCTCCCCCTTATCCAGTATTTGATTTGTACATATTTTCTCCCATTCCAGGACCCTTCACTTTCCTGATTGTGTCATGTGATCCAAAGAAGTTTTAAAATTTTTTTTTTTTTTTTTTTTAGAGCCTCTCAAGCTGTCGCCCTGGGTAGAGTAGCATCACAGCTCACAGCAACCTCCAACTCCTGGGCTCAAGCGAGTCTCCTGTCTCCGCCTCCCAAGTAGCTGGGACCACAGGCACCCGCCACAACGCCTGGCTATTTTTTGGTTGCAGTCGTCATTGTTGTTTGGCGGGCCAGGGCTGGATTTGAACCCGTCAGCTCAGGTGTATGTGGCTGGCGCCTTAGCTGCTTGAGTCACTGGTGCCGAGCCTTTAAATTTTGATATAGTCTAATTTATCTGTTTTTTACTTTTGTTTTCTGTGAACATCATCTAACTTTTATATTGACACAAATATAAAATCAGTAAACAATGAGGTACAGAATCTTAATTTGTATTGCTTAATGTGTTTAAAACTACATGTATTATTTCTGAAGATGTGGTTTCTCAGAAAGAAAATGTCATGAGGAAAACTATTCAAAATATTAGTATCTGTATCATGTTAAAAATAAGGGATGATGGTGGGGTACAGTGGCTCACTTCTATAATCCTAACACTCTGGGAGGCAGAGGTGGGTGGATTGCCTGAGTTTAGGAGTTAGAGACCAGCCTGAGCAAGAGTGAGACCCTGTCTCTACTAAAAACAGAAAAACTAGCTGGGTATTTTGTGGGGACCTGCAGTCCTTGCTACGTGGGAGGCTGAAACAAGAGAACCCCTTGAGCCTAGGTTACAGGGGTCCTCAAACTATGGCCTGTGGGCCACATGAAGCGGTGTGATTGTATTTGTTCCCGTTTTGTTTTTTTAATTCAAAGTAAGGTATGTGCAGTGTGCATAGGAATTTGTTCATAGTTTTTTTTTTTTTTTTAAACTACAGTCCAGCCCTCCACTGGTCTGAGGGACAGTGAACTGGCCCCCTGTTTAAAAAATTTGAGGACCCCTGTGAGGTTTCTGTGACCTATGAGGCTATGGCACTCTACCCAGGACAGAGTAAGTCTCTGTGTCAAAAAAAAGGTAGAGGGGATGAGAATACACATAGTATAGGAATTACTGATAATGTGATAGTTTTTCAAGGAATATTTTAGAGAATTCATTTTTTCCCATGTTTAGACCCTCTTAATGCATAAGCATTAATTTTACAAGTGGTTTTTTTCCCTGAGAGGAATTTGGTGACAATATTTGATTTTACTAAATTTTTACTAAATTGTTTTTCATATCTTTTCTGTTTACCCAGTGATCCTGTTTTCGCTCACTTGTCAGTCATTTGTGAATGATTCAACACTGGGTAAAGACACAATTTAAATAAAGCTAAAAGCAATTCTTTGTAATGTAGTATCTTCTTGATTATGTATCAGTGAGGATGCCTTGTGTAAATATCAGAAAAAATGTTGAAGGCTGGGTGCAGAAGCTCATGCCAGAAATCCTAGCACTTTGGAGGCTTGAGCCAGGAGAATCCCTTGACCTCAGGAGTTCAAGGTAGGGTCTTATACCAGCCTGAACAAGTACAAGACCCTTTCTTTACAAAAAATAGAAAAATTAGTTGGGCACGATGGCACATGCGTATAGTCCCAGCTACTCCAGAGGCTGAGGCAGGAGGATTGCTTGAGACCCAGAGCTTAAGGTTGCAGCAAGCTAAAATGACACCACGGCTGTCTGGCCAGGGTGATGACAGAATCTCTCTCTCAATAATTAAAAAAGAGAGAAAGAAAATGTTGGATTAATTGCTTACCCAGTAATGTAATTTGTTATTTCTTGTAAGATATGCATAGTAGGATAACTCCAGATAATGCTTAATGGAGCTTGGTTTCTGTTTATTAATAACTTTGGGGGATTTGCCCTCCTCTATACTTTGGCTTCATTCTTAGGCTATAGCAGGATTTCTATATCAGATAATGGTGTCACATTCATTCATGACAATTTTTATTGATTGAAAGGAACTATTTTTTAAGCCTTCTCAGACATGAAGATTCCTTTCTCATAGATCCTCATGTAGACTACAGCATGTTGCCCCTTACTTCTCACTAGTCAGAACTGGGTTACTTATAACTTCTAACCCCATCATCAACTAGGATAATGGGATTACCTCAACTGAATTTTTTAGACTAACCAAGATCTACCCTATAGGCCTAGGGGTAGAGACAGTTTTGACTAGACGCTGAGGCTTTGTTGAGAAAGGATGGATACCTGAATAAAATTGGAATTCTATCAGGAAAGTGGAAAGGAGAAAATGATGTTGTTGTAGAAACTTCTGCAATACACTTTTTTTTCTGGCTAAAACAGTTCTAGATTTTAGTATTCAATTATCTAAGATTATGAAAACAATTACAAATTTAACAGCAAAAAATTTTTTTTTTTTGTAGAGACAGTGTCTCACTTTACTGCCCTCGGTGGAGTGCCGTGACGTCACAGGACTCACAGCAACCTCTACCTCTTGGGCTTCCGCGATTCTCCTGCCTCAGCCTCCCGAGCACCTGGGACTATAGGCACCCGGCTATTTTTTTTGTTGTTGCAGTTCAGTAGGGGCTGGATTTGAACCCAGCCACCCTCGGTATGTGGGGCCGGCGTCCTACTCACTGAGCCACAGGTGCCACCCAGCAAAAAAAATTTTTAACTTTAGGTTTTAACTGGCATGCTAAACATTTTGCTTGTTTGTAAGTTTCTTTATTGTAAAATTTTAGCTTTAATTTCAAAGATTAAGTGTTTCTGTCAGTCCTTTATTGATCAAAGTCAATCTGTCAATTTAAAACAATTTAAAAATGAAAATAATAGGTGAATCATTATATAAATAATTTTTTTTTTTTGAGACAGAGTCTCATTATGTCGCCCTCTGGAGTACCGTGGCATCACAGCAACCTCAAACTCTTGGGCTTAAGCAATTCTCTTGCCTCAGCCTCCTAAATATTTGGGACTATAGGCACCTACCACAATACTCGGCTATTTGTTGTTGTTGTAGTTGTCATTGTTGTTTTGGGCTGGGTTCAAACTCTCCAGCCCTGTTGTATGTGACCCGTGCCCTAACCACTGAGCTGTGGGCACTGAGCCTATATAAATAATTTTTAAAATAGGCTTTATAAAAGAAATGAAGTACTCATACATGCTACAACATAGATGAATCTTAGTGGCTCACACCTGTAATCCTAGCACTCTGGGAGTCTGAGGTGGGTGGATTGCCTGAGCTCAGGAGTTGGAGACCAGCCTGAGCAAGAGTGAGACCCGATCTCTACTAAAAATAGAAAAACTAGGTAGGCATCATGGAAGGTGCCTGTACTCTCAGCTATGCGGGAGACTGAGGGAAAAGGATGGCTCAAGCCCAAGAGTTTGAGGTTGCTGTGAGTTAATGATGCTACGGCACTTTACGTGGGATGACGGAGTGATTTATTTTATTTATTTTATTTCAAAACATAAGAAAGTAAATGAATCTTGAAAACATTATGCTAAGTGAAAGAAGGTAGACACAAAAGACCACGTATATGATTTCATTCATATATGAAAATTCAGAATAGGAAAATATATAGAGTAGAAGGTAGATTAGTGGTTGCATAACAGCTGACGGGAGAGGGAATGAAGGGTAGCAGGGTGAAAGCTAAAGAGTACAGCATCTCTTTTTGAGGTGACAAAAATATTTTAAAATTAATTGTATTGATCATTGCACATATCTGTCATTATACTAAGAACCATTGAATTGTACACTTTAAGTAGGTAAATTCTATAGTATGTGAACTATGTTTCAACAAAGGTATTTAAAAAAAATTTTTTTTTGTAGAATTTCTGATTTAATTTGCCTGACATTTAAAACTGACAAAAAGCAGTGGAGTTCATCGTTACTGTTCTCAAACTGTAATGACTAGCAGAGACAAAGAACTTCTTTTTTTTTGAGTCTCAAGCTGTTGTCCTGGATAGAGTGCCACTCACAGCAACCTCCAACTCTTGGGCTCAAGCAATCCTCTTGCCTTAGTTTTTCTATTTTTAGTAGACATGGGGTCTCACTTTTGCTGAGGCTGGTCTCCTGAGCTCAAACAATCTACCCTTATCGGCCTTCCAGGGTGCTAAAATTACAGGTGTGAGCTACTGTACCTGGCCATGAATTTTCTTTTAAGATGTAGCCATCTTAAAGTACCCTTGTGCCTTATTGGCACTGCTCCCTTTAGGTGGCTATTTTCTTTCTTCCTAGTCTTCCTTACAGTCAACTATCTCTCCCAAATAAGCGAGGCCAGGAGCCTCCTAACAAAGCCACTTTTCCTCCATTTATCTCTGCTCTCACTAATTTCCATTTAAAGGTACATGAATAGGAAGAAATAGATCCTCTGTTTTTATTGTATTATAATCAGGAACTATAATTGTATGTTCTTTTTAAGCTTTTAGTAATTATTTTCTTTCTGATAATTAAAATCTCATTGCCTGATGAATTAGGAGTTTTTTGTGTCCATAAATTTGTAGGTTTAGAATGATATTTTAAAATTAATGCCGGGAAGGCTATGTTAACTATTGTGAAGAAAATGTGTCAAATGGTCTGTGAAGCTAGTGTATGATGCCCCATGATCATATCAATGTATGCAGCTATGATTTAATAAAAAAAAAAAAGAAAAAGAAAAAGAAAATTAATGCTGTAGTTCAAAAAATTGTATGTGTACTAATGATTAAATTATTATAAGTATAAATAATAAAGTTTGCCTCTTAACAGGGTTTTCTATTGTGATAATGTCAATATGGCCGTATCTCCAAAAGGTTTGTACATTTCAGTCTATTTTTCTGTTAAGTAACTGTAATAATAGTAGCTCCTATGTAGTTAAGTATTTTCTTGAGAGTCTCCTTAGTATTCTAAGGTTTAATCTTCACTAGAATAACAAGATAAAGGTTTCTCCAAAGAGGCTTATAATTATGGTGATCATATGCTTTACTGTGCAAATCGGAATACTTGTGAAGTTAAAGAGGTGCTATACCAGGAAAAATAGGATTATACCCTGACAGTCCCAGGCAAATGTAATATTATATATGGTTTCCTACTCATGAGCCACTTTCATGTCCCATCACTGCCTCTTCCCTAATAAAAATGAAACTAAAGTAAACATAGTCTGAATTCCCATAATGGACAAGTGATATTTCTCTGAAACAATTTAGTGGTTTCCCATAGAATTAATTGGGGTTATCAAGTAACATTGTAAAAGAATAAAAGTATTTTGATACAGTTAGTACTAGAAGGGGAGGAAAGGGTGACTTGAAGATGTAAGTTTAGTACTTATTTTGACATTAACTGATCATCAAGTCCTGTCAATTCTATCTTAAAACTCCTGGAAATAATTTATTAAAAACCAGTATGTAAATTTGCTACATAATTAATCTATAATAATATTTTATTTAAGTTTCTTTTTCTGTTGTTCTTTTTGAGATGGAGTCTCAGTTTGTCACCCTCCTCAGAGTGCCATGGTGTCATAGCTCATAGCAACTCGGCCTCAAGAGGTAAGATCCTCTTGCCTCAGCCTCTCAAGTAGCTGGACTATAGGTGCTGCCATAACACCCAGCTATATTTTAGAGACGGAGGTCTCGCTCTTACTCAGGCTGGTCGCGAACTTCTGAACTAAAACAATCCACCCGTCTCGGCCTTCCAGAGTGGTAGGGTTATAGGCATGAGCCACCACTCCTGGCCCTGATTTAAGGTTGTTACAGAGTTCCTTAGTACTTCCTAATTTCCTAGTTACTCCTTAATCTTCTACTCTTTGATTACCTTCTCTGCTACCCTGTAACTGCTCTTGTAAGGTCTCTGATGACTGAATTGTTAATCATACAGATACTTTTCAGCCCATACTCTAGGTGACATCAGGACAACTTTTGAAATTGTTGTCCTCTCCCTACTTCTTAAAACAACTTGGACTTAGTCTATTTTTTGGTGCTTATAACAGAATATCTGAAATTGAATAACATAAAGAAAAGGAGGTCTGCTGTGGTGGCTCATGCCTGTAATCCCAACACTTTGGGAGGCTAAGATGGGAGGATCACTTGAGCTCAGGATCTCAATACCAGTCAGAGCAACATAGCAAGACCCCATCTTTACAAAAAATAAAAAAATTAGCCAAGCAAGGTGTGAGTCTTTAGTTCCAGCTATATGGGAGGCTGAGGCAGGAAGATCTCTTGAGCTCTGGAGTTTGAGGTTTCAGTGAGTTACGATGATGCCATTGCACTCTAGCCCAGGCAACATAAAGACCCTGTCTCCTCCAAAAAAAATTTCATTATGATATGTGAACCCCCTTTAAGTGAGAGGATTTGTCCATGTAGAAAAGAGGAATTAGGGATAGGTTTTTAAAATTTTCTCTCCTAACCGGTTACTAGAGGTATAGGAGGTAATATGTTTAATGAGAGAATTATTTGTCAACTTTTGTATTTTGATTATCCTCCTTATGCATTTGATGATTGTGCTCAGTTAAAAAAAAAGATTTACAATGCGAATGACTGTTTAGTTTATAGGGTGGCGTAAATCTAGAATTTAGAGCTTATTGCAGTGGTTTTACACCTATAATCCTCAGCTACTTGGGAGGCTGAGGCAGGAGGATCTCTTGAGGTCTAGGCTGTAGTGAGCTATGATCATGCCTGTACCCCAGCTTGGACAACAGCATGAGAATTTGTCTCTTAAAAAGATTAATTAATCATTAAAAAAGATGGAGACTTTGTGTCTTTTGTATTAACCTAGATGGAAGTGTAACACATTATTCTTAGTAAAGCATCATAAGAATGGAGAAGCAAGAATCCTATGTACTCAGTTCTGATATGGGGACAATTAATCATCTAGTACCTGGTGGAAGGTGAGGGAAGGGGCAAGCAGAGAGAGGGAAGGAGGCAGGGGGGTGGGAGGTCACAGTGTGTGACACACCTTTGGGGGCGGGACACAATTATAAGAGTGACTTTATCTAACAAATGGAATCAATGTAACCTGGTTCATTGTTTCCTTGATGAATCCCCAACAATTAAACAAAAAGTAATTAATTAAAATAATAATATTAGAATTATATTTATAAGAATTAGGGCTGGGGTATGGTGTCTCATGCCTGTAATCCTAGCACTTTGGCAAGCTGAGGCAGGAAGATCACTTGAGGCCAGGTGTGTAAGGCCACAGTGAGCTATGATTATGCTGCTGTACTCCAACCTGGGCAATGAAGTGAGACCTGTTTTTAAAAAAGTAATTTTTTAAAAAAGAATCAAAGAGCTGGGCACAGTGACTCATGCCTATAATCCTGGCACTCTAAGGACTGAGGTAGGAGGATTGCTTGAGCTTAGGACTTCAAGACCTGCCTGAGCAAGAGCAAGACTTAATTTCTACAAAAATGGAAAAATTAGCCAGGTTTCATGGCGTAGGAGGCTGAGGAAGGAGGATCACTTGAGTCCAGGAGTTTGAAGTTGCAATGAGCTACAATGACACCACTGCACTCTAGCCATGGTGACAGATTGAGATTCTGTCCTCCAAAATAAAAAAATTAAAGAATATGTTATGTTATTTTAATGATGTTATTCCTCCATATATAGGGTAATCATTTTGTTAACATGATTTTTATGAACCATAAATTTCCATAATCAGTCTAACAGATAAAGTTTCCAAAGTGTTTTTCCCTTGTGTAGGGTGAATTGTTAGCATGTTTAATTGTACTGTCAAAAGTTTGAACCTTTCTGGCCAGGCACAGTGGCTCATGTCAATAATCCCAGCACTCTGGGAAGCTGAGGTGGGTAGATTGCCTGAGTTTAGGAGTTAGAGATTAGCCTAAGCTAGAGCGAGACCCTGTCTCTAAAAATAGCCAGGGGTTGTGGTGGGTGTCTATAGTCCCAGCTACTTGGGAGGCTGAGGCACGAGGATTGCTTGAGCCCAAGAAATTGAGGTTGCTGTGAGCTATGATGACATGGCACTCTACCCAGGAGGACAAAGTGAGACTCTGTCTCAAAAAGAAAAAAAAAGAAAAAAAAATATTGAATCTTTCTATAAGTAATAGTGTTATAAAATCTATATGTTAGAATTGTGTGTTTAAATTTTATTTTTCTTGGGTAACAGTTCTTAAGATGTTTTGTTTTTTTCTGCAGGTTGATCAGACAGCTGATGCAAGTTTTTTGGGCTGGGTTATTGCTTCGTTTAGTCTTGGCCAAATGGTAGCTTCACCTATATTTGGTTTGTGGTCTAATTATAGACCAAGAAAAGAACCTCTTATTGTTTCCATCTTCATTTCGGTGGCAGCCAACTGCCTCTATGCATATGTCCACGTCCCAGCTTCTCATAATAAATACTACATGCTGATTGCTCGTGGTTTGGTGGGATTCGGAGCAGGTAATATGTTTGTATGTGTATATTTGGTTGTTTCAATCTCACAATGATCCTGACATTTATGGTCCTCTCTCACATGGTCTTTTACCTTCTCAATATCGTATTTTACAGTTCAACATACAGGTGCCAATCTCTCATTGCAAACAGACAGATAATCTTTTCTGTCATTTGCATTTTGCTCATGATGTTCCCATTACCTATAGTTTCTCTTCTATTCCCATTATTCTTCGTCCTTCAACATTCAATTCAAGCCAGATGTGGTGGCATGTACCTGTAGTCCTTGAGGCAGGAGGATCTGTTGAGCCTAAGAGTTTGAGGCTAGCCTGGACAAAATCATGAGACCCTGTCTCAAACAAAAACAAAACAAAACAAAATTCAGTTTAAGTTCCACATCTTCTACAAAGCCTTCCTGGCCTACCTTGCTGCTTAACACATTTTTGTTTTCTCTGACATGTCCCTGGCCCTTACTTGTAGTCTTATACTGTTTTTATCCTTTCTCATCAACCAAATAGTAAACTTTTACAAATTAGAGAAGTTTATAATACTTTTAAGTATTCTGTGGCCCCTAGAAGAGTCTCTTGGATGTAACAAGTACTCAATACAATTTTTCAGTAAATTATTGGTGCCTTTAAAAAAAAATTCTCGAGGTGTATGCCTAGAGGGTTTGTGACACCTTTCTTTTGAAAGTAATAGCAATCAGTAGTATGCCATTCACTCAGTGCTTTCATAGAATATGTGGGTCATTAAAAAAGTTTTGAAATACAGAAAAATCAAGAAATGTAAAACTCATGTGGATAGAAATAAATGAAGCCCAATAGTACCATTAAGAAAAGTTGAAACTTGCACAGGTGAATCAGAAAGAATGCAATGACTGTGTTTATTGGAAGTGAAATAATGGACTATAACACAGTCTATCTCAAACTTATGTAGTGAACTACGTATAATAATGAAGAAAGTTTGATATGTTTGTATTACTTTTCATTCACTCAAATGTTTAGCTGTGTTTTCATGTTATTAAAAGTACTGTGTTCCATTAATTTATGCATATGATCAATAAAAATAGCTTACATGCTTTTTATTTTAAAGAAGCAATAATTATACTACTCCAATATTTCTTCTTCTGAATAAAGTCAAATTAGATTGAATTTCAAAAACTGTATTATTGTGTCCTTTTCAGGAAATGTAGCAGTCGTTAGGTCATATATTGCTGGTGCTACTTCCCTTCAGGAAAGAACAAGTTCCATGGCAAACACAAGTGCATGTCAAGCATTAGGCTTTATTTTAGGTCCAGGTAGGTGTTCTTCACTTATTATTACTTAAATTTGAATTGGGAAAACTTTTGAGGCTCAAATGTTGAGTATAATTTAAGTGTCAAACCTCAAAGCTAAAGGGAAAAGGGGGGAAACTACTATTTTTTGATACAGCAGTGAAGCTAGGCTCATTTAACCCTGACACCAGTCCTCTAAATATAGTACTATTAGTCCTGTCTTACAGATGAGGATGCCAAGCATAGAGAATCTAAGTAAGTTGTTGAAGGTCACCCTTTTGCTGAGTATAAAAAAATTAATGAAATTTAATACTTGCCCAAGACAAATTAATTTTCTTCTAAGTGAGTAGATAAATTTGTCATTTTTATGCCTAGAATAATATTGAAAAATGTATAATAGGTCCATACTTTAATATTGCAATTATGAATGTCATCAGTTTGAATTCAGCTCAGTTTACTTCATCATTAACACCCCACCCCCACCTCAGTTTCAATTACTTCCTTCCATTTAGCCAAAACAAGGCTCAACAGAAGAGAATCTAATTTATCATTTACTAAAACCTAATATTTCAATGTAATATTCTGGAATAGATATATGCATAAATTTAGAATAATTGAACCTTAATCCCATACTATAAAATACATGAAGACATGTCTGGGTCTTTTTTTTATTTACCAATCTACTGTAGTATCTAGCACATTCAGACTTAGGTTCTCAGTAAATATTTATAAACATCTTAAAAGCATTTTAAAGATTATGTCGTATAAACACTTCGTGTTATAGATAGTAAGTATAAGCCTCAAGAGATTAGGCAACTATTCTAATAATAATAACTACTCAACAAACATTAACATTTATTGAGTGCTTTCTGTATGCGAGGCACTGTTCTAAGTGCGTTAGGTACAGTATCTAAATCTTCACCTTCAGTTCCCATGCAGATTATTATAGAGCCACTTATAGAATCTAAACCAGGAGAGCAAACTAGTACTGTTCCAATCCAATTTTTGCCACAAATCTAAATTTAAATGATATTAAAATAATTATAATTTAAGTACCATCTACACAATAATTATATAGAGAGTATCTCACTCAGAATGTAATATTTTCTTATAATAAAATTGATTAAACTTTTATAGTTGCTTTCTGGAAGAAACTGCATACTTTAAATTTCCAGTGGAGGTGTTTTTCTAAAAATGATTTTGACAAGTTATTTTAGATACAGTTCTTTGTGAATGCATGTGCATCAGTGTTTCTCTACCTTTTTTCTGTTATGTTCTCCCTAAGGAGCCTTCTTAGACAATTTTTTCCCTGATCACTCCTTTCCATAAAATTTTAGTACTGTATCTATCATATATCTTTTATGTGATGTATATATATCTAAGCTTTATATATATAAATACAAAGAGTAACTGTTCTATCCTACACCTCAAGAACCAGTTTTCTTATACCTATTTAGAAACCATAATGTATCTGGATGATGCTATAATGTTACTCCAAAGTCTATGGTAAATTTTTTTATATTAATTTTTTTAGCTTACTCCTCCCATATAGTAATTTTTCTATGTGTTTTTATTTTAATAAGTTTTTCAGACTTGTTTTGCACTCATTGGAGAAAAAGGCGTGACATGGGATGTGATCAAGCTGCAGATAAATATGTACACAGCACCAGTTTTACTTGGTGCCTTCCTGGGAATTATAAATATTATTCTGATCCTTGCTATCTTAAGGTAATCAGATAGAAATGATAAAACTGCCTTTTGAGATTGTGAAATTTAATAAGCCTTGTAATTTTTGTAGTCTAATTGTCTTTATGAATTTTGGGGGGTTTTCGTGTCTATACTTGTGTTATAGTTTTTAATCAGCCAAAGCATGTGGTATTAGCAACTAAAATACATTTAATGGACAGCCTGATAAATGAGAACAGATTACAAAAGTCTTTGCAGATTCAAGGTTTGGTCTTCATTTATTAACTGTATGTTTCTAAGTAAAGGAATGGTATGAAAGCAACATTTTAAGTAGATTAATGGATTAATATCAACCTTAAATACAAAGGTTATATATTAAAATAAATAAATTTTCTAGAACTACAGAAGTTTTGTTATTTTTATTCTTTAGAGTGCTTTATCCAATAGTCTAAAAACATAGCTAATGTTTAAAATCACTGAAAAAGTTGAAATACTAAGGTAAATCTTGTATTTTTTATTTTATTGTTTTTGTTTATTTTTGTTTTTGAGACAAGAGACTCACTCCATCACCCTGGGCAGAGTGCCAGGGCATCATAACTCACAGAAAACTCAAACTCCTGGGTTTCAGCAATCCTCTTGCCTCAGCCTCCCAAGTAGCTGGGACTACAAGCCCCAGCCACAACAACTAGCTAGTTTTTCTATTTTTAGGCTGGCCTCAAACTCCTGAGCTCAAGCAATCCACCCGCCTTGGTCTCCCAGAGTGCTAGGATTACAAGCATAAACCACCATGCCCAGCCGAGATCTTATATGTTTTTAGATGAATTGGTTTTTTGGGGTTTTTTTGTTTTTACCTGATAATATAGTAAGAATTGTAACTTCTGTCCTATAAAGTTTGTTGGTTATATCTCATTGCTAAAATAATTTCATTACTCAGAAGCCAGTGAAACAAACTATATTAGAATGTGAAAAAATAGAATGCTAATAATAAATTTCAACCATTTCTCTATTATAGTAAGCATTTTATAGATTAAAATATTTATATATTTATGTTTTTTTTTTTTTTTTTTTTTTAAGAGAACATCGTGTGGATGACTCAGGACGACAATGTAAAAATATTAATTTTGAAGAAGGTACTATTATTAGCCTGTTTGAATTGCTGTAACATTATGAAAGCACTTCTAATGATTCTGTTTGGTATTTACTTGTATTTTGCTTCTGAGGACAGTATAGTGTGTGATTGGGGAATATCTTCAAAGCTGAATGTGAACTAAATTGATTTGTTTTTAAAGAAAGCATACCCATATCAGTTCTTTGGTATTCATAATTAACAATGTTAAAACCACTGCTAAAAATCACTTTATCTTTTCTTCCAAGAGCCAATATCCGAAAACCTTTGAGAGTTTTTTGGAATGACTTTAGTAACTTAGCTATCAAATGAATGTATCTTTCTATTTCAAGCAGTTATTTACTCCCTTAATCATGATAATAGGTATGGTTTCTTTTTTTTATTTTTGTACTCTTGATATACAGTACAAATATATATTTTCATCCTTTGGATCTTCATTGATTCATATAAGTCAGAAAACCTTGTAAGAAGGTATATTTTACCAAATAAACTTACTTAAATACTAAATATTTGTGTCCTCCTTTGGGAGGTTCCTGTCCACAAAGAGTTTATAAAATTATGGCAAAGACATGATTATTTTACCAAGTACTTTCATAGCCATTGTATATAATTTTAATACCATAAATAATGGAAAGTAAAGGTAAAGTTAGTAGGGTGGTAATTACAGTGATGAGGAGCTTTTGTAAGTTTTTGTTTGTTTGTTTGTTTTGAGGCAAAATGTCATTTTGTTGCCCTCAGTAGATTGCCATGGTATCATGGCTCACAGCAACCTCAAACTCTCTTGGCCTCCAGAGTGGTTGGGACTACAGATGCCTACCACAATGCCTGGTTGGTTTTTCCAATTTGGTACAGATAGGGTCTTACTCTTGCTCAGGCTTATCTCGAACTGCTGAGCTCAGGCAATCCACTTGCCTCATTCTCCCAGAGTGTTAGCATTACAGACGTGAGCCACCTAGCCTGGACACTTACAAGTTTTTGAACATAAGAAAGGTATGACAATAGCATGTAGAAGCTAATCCAGATGTGTGAAAGTCTGAACTAGGACAGTGACTAAGAATGGAGAAAGGATAAATAGGAGTTTCTGAAGGAAAAATCAAGATTCTTGACAGATTAGATGGAGAATATTAAGTATTAGATGGAGTTAAGATATTTGCCTGGTTTAATTCTAGAAAACTGGAAGAATGGGAGAGAGCAGGAATTTAGGAAGGGAAGCTGGCCAAAAAGGAAAGATGATTTAGGTTTTGATTAAGCTAAATACAGTAGAACCTCTGTAAGTTGATTACCCAAGGGACTATAACAAACTGTTCAACATATGGAGGTGGTCAACGTAAGGAACTAGGCCTGTTGTTCTGATATGAATATTTGGTGCATGTCCACTCTATGAAAATTAAGTCAACTTAACCAGGTGGTCAATGTAGGGAGGAGGTCAAGTATGGAGGTTCTACTGTATACTAAGACAACTAAAAAATCCCAGAGGCACTCATAATTCTGGCAGTAGAGATCATAGCTGGAGATACAAAGGTAGGAGTTACTTAGCTTAAAAAAACAACAAAAAAACACTGCAGCAGCAAAGAGAGAGCAAAAGAAAGGAAGGAAGAGGAGATATATCAAGTGTGGCAAAATATTGTTGAATCTTGGGAATGGATATATGAGAATGTGTTTGCTATCTTTCAAAATAAAAAGTGAAAAAGAAGCCTGGAGCTGTAGCACAAGCCTGTAGTCCCGGCTACTTGAGAGTCTGAGGCAGGTAGATTTCTTAAGCCCAGGAATTTAAGACCAGCCTGACCAACATAGTAAGAGCCTATCTCACAATTAATTAATTAAAAGAATGAAAGAAATGAAAAGAAAGCAAGAATGAAAGGTGAGGAAGTGCTAGCAGTGGATATAAAACTACTTTTTTAAAAGGTGACAAATAGGATGCAAACTTAAAGGAGCTATCAGCTAAGGTAATAAGGAAGGTAAGAGGGTATGACGGATATGAGAAGGAGATGTGTAAAAGGCAATCTTTTAGAAGTTGGAAGGGGATAACAATATAGAACAGTGCTTCATTTGCATTAATGTGCTTAGAAGTCATTTGGAACCTGTTAAAATGCAGATTCCTATTCATTAGGCCTAGTGTGAGGCCTAAGTAGTTTTGCCAGATAAAACACAATTACAGGGTTAGGCGCAGTGGTTCACATCTTGTAATCCTAGCACTCTGGAAGGATGAGGCAGGTGGATTGCCTAAACTCAGGAGTTCAAGACCCGCCTGAACAAGAGCGAGACCCTTCTCTAAAAATAGCTGGTCGTGTGGTGGGTGCCTGTAGTCCAGCTACTCAGGAGGCTGAGGCAAAAGGTTCGCTTGAACCCAAGAGTTTGAGGTTGCTGTGAGCTATGATGCCACACCACTCTACCCTGGGAAGACAGAGTGACAGGTAGTAATTTCTTAAATGTACGTTAACATAAATTTAAATAGCCAGGCATGTGGTTCACCACCCATATTCCCAACACTTTCAGAGAGAAAGGTGGGAGGATCTTGAAACCAGGTGTTTGACACCAGACTGGTCAACAGAGTGAGACCCTGCCTCTACAAGAAGTGAAAAAAAAAAAATAGCCAACTGTTTTTCTGTTCCAAAAAACAAACAAAAAACCCCACAATTATATTTGAATGATTTTATTATAATAATGTTAGTATATGTTTGTCCCACCCAGTTAAATTTGGATTTCAGATAAGCAAATTATTTTTTAGTGTAAATATGATCCCAATATTTTATGGGATAGTCTTAAATTTTAAATATTGCATGGAACATACTTATACTAACCAGTTAGTTATTTATCTCAAATTTAAGCTTGACTTGGTCTCCTGTATTTTTCTTTAGTAAATCCGGCAACCCCAGTGAGATTCTGAGAATCAGCATTTATAACAAACTACCATGTGAGTTGATGCTGCTGGTATGCAAACCACACCTTGAGTACAACATCTAGAACAGGGGTGGCGAACAAGTTCGACTACGCGCTCGGAGATCGCTCCTCAGAGGTCCCTCCTCAGAAGCAGCATAACAAAATCCAAACTTGGCAAAGAGCCACAGTATACAAAATAATGATAAGAGGCAAAGAGCCG
>CAUYPK010091375.1:0-41527 GCA_963574355.1 Loris lydekkerianus
CTTCCGCGTAGCAACGACTCAGCAAGGCCCGGCCTGAAACTGCCTCTACCTAGATACAGCCAATGTGGTACCATGCCACTGGCCCGACCCTGTCACACACCTCTTCCCCCGCCTTCTTTCCCTGCCCCTTCTCCACAATAAAAAAAATAAATAAAATAAATAAAATTAAAAAAAAAAAAAAATATTCTTTGATTTTTTAAAAAATTTTATTTTGTGCCAATTATTAAAAAGTGATACTGGTCAACCCCAAACAGCAAACACCTCCTTGTTCACCATCATATGCCCCACATTATGTAGGCCTCTTGGTATCAAATGCATAAACATATCTTAAAATGCTATAACAAAAACTATTCTATAAATTAGGTTTCTGGACTTTGCACACTGGAATTAAGGAGATTAAAAACTTGTCAATGTAAGATGACAACTAAATGATCACGCTATGCAACTAACTGATGCCTGGGAGCAGCGCTCGAACATTGGCACTGAAAAATCTTGGGCAATTCTTATGATTTGAGAACAGTTACAAATGGATCAATTTGAACCATACAACTCACCTTTTAAGAATTTTTTATCAGGATTCATCAAATTAGTCTGAAAACCAAAAACCCAAGTAATGCCCAAGAGGCCTGCGCAGAGCAAGAAATACAGAGAAAGGCAGGAGAAAACAGACCATTTTCAAGTGTTTTCATTTCACCTCAAGTCGTTATGCATTAACATTACACTTGCAGCAAGCATTACTATCAAACTTATTGGGCTAGAGACCCTTGTGGTGTTAGCAAAAACCTGCCTCTCACGTAGCACACGTTCTTTGATTCTTTAAGAATGTGGTGGTAACCAGAGAAAGGGTCCTCCAAAGATACTAACTCCCAGAATTTGTGAGTATACTACCTTACAGGCAAAAGGAACTTGGAGGTATGATTAAATTAAGGGCTCTAAGAAGGAGAAATTATCCTGGATTCTCAGTATAATCAAACACAGGTCCTTAAAATCAGGCAACCTTTCCTGGCTATGGTCAGAAGAGATATGATCATTAAAAAAAAACAGTTAAGACTGTTGCAATGTTGCTGGCTCTGAATGAGGAGGAGGAGGTCACAAACTGGGGTATATTGCTGGCCTCTAGAAGCTACAGAAGGTTAAAACAAAACAAAATGAGATTCTCTCCTAGATTCTGGGAATGCAACACTGCTGGCACCTTGATTTTACTCCAGTGAGTTAGTTCCCTGTCAGACTTCTGACCTAAAGCCTATAAGATAATACATTTGCATTGCCTTGGGCTACAAAGTTTGGAATAATTCCTTATAGCAGCAAAAGAATACAAATGCTAAGAGTTTTCCATTTTAATTTTTGAGAGACATTATGTGTCATTGTCACATCTATGAGGTTTTATTACCTTCACAAGGCATGCAGGCCCCTTTTCTCCTGGCAATGGAAAATTCAGATCAAAAGGAGAAGAGAGATTCAGGGAGTTCAGCTGTCGGCCAGTAGAAGCTTCAGTTTCTAAACGCTTCGGCTCTCCACACCACTGAAGACCACCAACATTCCCTAAATTCAAAGGACAGTATTGCACTTAAGTCATTTCTAAGGTCTTCTGTAGAAAAAGAACAGTCCATAAGTACATTTCAAGTTTGATAATAAAAAATGCTTTTGAGCTCACAAAGTTCAAGTTATTACAATTTTTAAGAAAACAGTACATACTAACAAAGTCCTTGGTTCGACCTATAAGAAAACAAAGATAAATATGAAGATCTGAAAATGTTTTTTCTACTATAAATGGCAACCAATTCTTCACATCAAATCTTGTGTTATGTACTTTCAATAGTTAATATTAAGCTGGGTGTGGTGGCTCCTATCTGTATTCCTAAAACTCTGGGAGGCCCAGGTAGGAAGATCAGTTGAGGTCAGGAGTTCAAGACCAGCCTGAACAAGAGTAAAACTCATGTCTACTAAAAATGAAAAAACTTAGCCAAATGTGGTGGCACGTGCCTGTAGTCCCAGCTACTTGGGAGACTGAGACACGAGAAGCTTGAGCCCAGGAGTTGAGGTTGCAGTGAGCTAAGACGATACTACTGCACTCCAGCCAAGAAGACAGAGGAAGACTCTGTCTCAAAAAATAAAACAAAACAAAAAAAATAAAAGTTAAAATTAGATATGGTGATTTTGACATCTTTGACCTAGGGAATACATGGCTTACTGACAATAAAGCACTTTGGTAGAACATACTCTTTTCTACTTATTAAGCAGAATAAAACTACTTATCAAATATTTATTACCCTATACTATGCATCAGGGATCAGACTAGTTGTTGGGGATATTCAAACCATTAAAAGATATAACACCTATCCCCGAATAGTTACAATTTGAGTTATGACTAATTAGAATAAAAAAGCCAGCAAACTACTGATACACTCAACAACTTGAATGGATCTGAAGAGAATTATGCTGAATAAAAAAACCCAATCCTGGCCGGGAGTAGTGGCTCACGCCTATAATCCTAGCACTCTGGGAGGCCAAGGCAGGTAGATTGTCCGAAGCTCATGGATTCAGGACCAACCTGAGCAAGAGCAAGACCCCCATCTAAAAATAGCTGAGTGTTGTGGCAGCTGCCTGTAGTTCCATCTACTTGGGAGGCTAAGGCAAGAGAACTGCTTAAGCCCAAGAGCTGGAAGTTGCTGTGAGCTATAAATGCCACCGCACTCTACTAAGGGTGACAAAGTGAGACTCTATCTCAAAAAACAAACAAAAAACAAACAAACAAACAAAAAAAAAAAACCAATCCCCAAAGTTTACATAAATGTATTTCATTTATATAAAATTCTTACAATGACAAAATTACAGAAATGGACAACAGATAAGTAGTTACCAGGGATTAGGGTCCTTTAGAGAGGAAGGAGACAAGAAAGAGGTAGGTGTGTTTCTAAAAGGGCAACATCAAAGAGCTGACTGATGGATAACCCTGTATCTTACCTGTGCTGGTCATCACACGAATCTACATATGTGATAAAACTGCACAGAACTAAATATTCACAAATAAGAGAACGTAAAAATGTTAATTCTGAATACGGTCATAAATCAATGACCATTTCCCGGTTATGATATTCTATGTCACCACTGGGGGAAGTGAGTGAAACAAGATGTCTCAGTATCGTTTATTATAACTCCATATAAATCTACATTTATCTCAAAATAAAAAGGTTAAAAGAATATACAGCCTAAAAGACTGACTAGAAATTAACAAGTTGAACTTTACATAATTAAAGTACTCAAATGTATAAAAAGCCCACACAAAGGCAAGAAATAAAAGGTAGGGCCTGGCGCGGGGGCTCACACCTGTAATCCCAGCACTCTGGGAGGCCGAGGTGGCGGATTGCTTGAACTCAGGAGTTGGAGGCCAGTCTGAGCAAGAGACCCCATTTCTATTAAAAATAGAAAAACTAGCTGGGTGTGACGGCGCTGGCCTATAGCCCCAATTACTCGCAAGGCTGAAGCATGAGGATCTGAGATTGCTTGAGCCCAAGAGTTTGAGGTTGCTTTGAGCTACAACACCACAGCACTCTACCGAGGGAAACAAAGTGAGACTCTGTCTCAAACAAACAAACAAACAAAAAAGGTTGCATGGGAACAAAATGAAATGTAGTCACTTGTTTTTGGTCAATCTTCTTACCATCCTTTTCGCCTTACATAATAGCAAATATCTATAGTCCTTTCTTTTCTTTATTTGGCTTGTGTCTAGCGTAGGGCAACAGAGTAAGACTATGTCTAAAAAATAATTAGAAAAGAATTAAATAATAATTAAAAATTTTTTAATTAATAATTTTTTAAAAAGGAAAAGAAAGAAAAAAGGAATAGTAGGTAGCATTAACTACTTGACAAGAGAATTACCATATTTCCTGGACTTGAATATATAACTTACTGTTATGATATATAGGTAATTTTAATAAACTTTGGGGTAGGTAGAGAAAAAGAAAAAATACTACCTCATTTGGATATATTCACTGTAAAACATTCCAATTTAAAAAACATTAAACTATGCCTTATATGTTTATAAAATAGAATAAGCCGTAGTTCCATGAAATTCATTAGTAAATTTTTATTTACCATTTATTGTTAAATATGTCTTTTCAACCCAACCCTGTCCATGGTAAATGACCAGACACATCTGTTTTGCCTCTTTTCCCTCTGAGTAAAGACGCTAAAGGGCAATGCAAAAAATGAAAATCTAATCATTTGTACCATCCTATTAATCTAAAATTTAAAAAGTAATAAATGAAAACAAATAAAGAAAAAGGTACTAAAGGGAAGTGAGTAGCAGATAAAAGGAGAAATAAAGACAAAGTTAACTGCCATAACAAAAAAGTTCACTGCTCTATAAAAGCTATGACTGAAATCAGTAACTTATGGCAATTCTGAAATTCTATGATGTCAATAGTTCCTTTTATAAAAACAAGCAGATTCTCTCAGGCTTTCAGGAAATTCCAACTTTTGGTCTCTGCTTTAGTCAGAAGTAGTTGTACTTCAAGCATGTTTCAAAAAATAACTAGTATAGGGCGGTGCCCATAGCTCAGTGGGTAAGACACCGGCCACATACACGGAGGCTGGTGGTTCAAATCTGGCCCGGACCAGCTAAAACAACAATGACAACTGCAACAGAAAAAAATAGCTGGGTTGTGTGGCACCCGCAGCTCAGTGGGTAGGGCACTAGCCACATACACCGAGGCTGGCAGGTTCGAACCCAGGCCTAGGCCAGCCTAACAACAATGACAACTACAACAACAACAAAAAATTTCCGGGTGTGTGGCAGGCGCCTGTGATCTCTGCTACTTGGGAGGCTGGGGGAGGAGAATCACTTGAGCCCAAGAGTTTGTAGTTGTTGTGGGCTGTGACATCACAGCACTCTACCCAGGGCAACAGCTTGAGATTCTGTCCCCCACCCCCCAAAGAATAGCTGGGAGTTGTGTCAGGCGCCTGTAGTCCCAGCTACTTGGGAGGCTGAGGCAAGAGAATTACATACGTCCAAGGGTCAGAGGTTGCTGTGACCTGTGACGCCATGGCATACTACCCAGTGCAACAGCCTGAGACTCTCAAAAAAAAGAAAAAAATAACTGTACAAATCCATCTGGTACGTGACAATTTTGTTTTTCCTTTGATGTTTTTAGTTCTACAAAATAAAAGCACCAATATTCCTTTCAAAATGAGAAGTGTTTTCTAATATAAGTAATTTTTAGAGTAAAGTACTATACTTCCATAACTTAGGATTTGGGGAAAAAATATAAAGATTGAAAAAACATTGTCTAGCTAACCACTTGAGACTATAAAAACATGTTTAGAGCAGGCACTTCTCACACTAAATGATGTCTAATTGTTCGGTTATAAATCAAAACTGTCTACAATTGTTATAAACCTGAAAGTAAGGTTGCATGTCATCACCAGCTCCTAAATCTAAAGCTATATTATAGAACAATTTATTCTGAAAATCTACTGTAAGAGAGCAGAAGTCTACAGGAAGCCTGCTGGCACGTACTACCTGCTTGTCTGGCACCTGTGTGTTGGTCTTTCTGTTTATTGGGCTGTAGGTCCATATCTTCATCATCTTCATAACTCCTCTTGTGACGACTGGGAGTATAGGATGTTGAGGGACTGACTCGAGCTTGGTTTGTATTAACATAGGCGTTAAATGAAAGGTTAAGAAAAGACTACCACAAACCGAGGAATAGCCTAAATTTCATGCTGATTAGATGATTCATAAAAGATTATCAGTTTGGCAATTTAATTAAAATGGAAATGTATTTATTTTTAAGAGGCTAGACTTCTAGTTTTTGGTCATGAGAGTAACAGGTACCAACTCTAAGCTCCCACCTCAGCTGCCTTCAACTATGTAAATGGATAAAATAGGTGAAGCAATTCTCTTCAGTCACTGGACTACAGAGAGCATCAGGCTATGATCCTTGAAGGAGATAAAACACAACAGATAAATTTCACATTCTCCCAGTTCTCTCAGAGGCGTTTTCCAAACAGCAACAAAACGAAGCAGACACCCTGCTCTTGCTGGTGGAGAAAAGAGTGCCAAGCTCAGAGAGAACACCTGCTGGTTGGGCAGAAGTTAAAGAGACTCTAGAAGTAGTACAGTACTAGAACTAGACTTTACTGAGAATCCCAAGCATTTAGATAAGACCTGGAAAGAGCACACCCCATGAATAAGGACTATGTTCTGTACAGCAAAGGCTGCTCGACACAGCCTTAACAGATACCAAAACCAGGCCTTGATAAGATCAAAGTGATCCAACAAAGTATATGGCAGAACAAAATGTAACATTCTTAAAGACAAAAAATGAAATTTTCTACAGTGCTGTAAATCAGCACACAATAAAACATTATGTAAAGAAGCAAGAAAATGTGACCTATACTCAGGATTATAATCAGTCAATAGAAACAAATTCAGAAATGATCCAGACACTGAAATTAGTACACAAGAATACACAAACAAAAGTGTGAAATTCACAATGAAAATACAAAATGAAAAATAAAATATCTGAAATGAAAACAAAACAACAAAAACACTTAGTGGGATTGACAGTCGATTGGAGACCAGATTTTTTTCTAAAGTCAGTGAAATTGAACACAGGTCAATAGTACTATACCAGTTGAAGCAAAAGGAAAAAAGAGATAAAAACAAACATGAACAGAGCCTGGGTCACCTAGAGGACAACAACAAGTAGACTTACAATCTTGTACATGAAGTTGAGAGACTGGGACAGAAAAAGTATTTAAATAAATAACGACTTACAAATTTTCCCAAATTTTCTAAAAAGTATCAATGCACAGATCCAAAAAGCTCCACAAAACCCAACCAAGATAAACATATTTAAAAAACTAATGCTAATTAGATGACTTATAAAAGACTATTCCTAGGAGCATCACAGTCAAAGTGATAGATAAAAATTGAAGAGAAAGAACATTAGAAGCTGCTAGAGAAAAACAAAAGACATACCGGGAACAGCAAGAATGATGGCTAGCCTTTCATCAAAACCCAAGGAAGGCCACAAGACAGTAACACAGTATCCTTTAAGTATTAAAGAGGGAAAATATCTGTCAATCAAGAATTTTATATCTAGTGACTTGGCGCCTGCAGCTCAGCGGCTAGGGCGCCAGCCACATACCCTAGAGCTGACGAGTTTGAACCCAGCCTGGGCCTGCCAAACAACGACAACTACAACTAAAAAATAGCCAGGCGTTGTGGCGGGTGCCTGTAGTCCCAGCTAATTGGGAGGCTGAGGCAAGAGAAAAGCTTAAGCCCAAGAGTTTGAGGTTGCTGTGAGCTATGACACCATGGTACTCTACCCAGGGTAACAGAGTGAGACTTTGCCTAAAAAAAGAAAAAGCAAAATAAAGACATTTTCAGTTAAACAGAAATGGAAAATTCATCTCCAAAAAATCTGTTTTAAATTAAAAAAAAAATACAGCTAAGGAAAATAAGTCCACATAACTGGAAATGGTAACCATGTACATAAATATAAAATGTTTTTTCCCTCAAAAAGACAACCAGCAGTTTAAAGCGGTCAAGTTAAAAGAAACCACAAGGACAATTAGAAAATATTTTGAACTGAATGATAGCAAACATACAACAAATCAAAATTCGTGAAATGCAATTAAAGCAGTGATTAGGAAGAAATCTATAGCTTTAATTGCTAATATTAGAAACAAGAAAAATGTGAAATCAGGGATCTGGGATCCACTTTAACAAGTTAGAAATCTAAGAGGTGGTGACTGGAAAACACCAGAAGAGAATTTTCCAGCACAAGTTCTTTATTTTGATTGGGGTATATATTATATATATTATGGATTTATCCAAATCACTGAAGTATATCCTTAAAATCTGCATTTCAGGGTATGTCAACCATGCCTTTCAAAATTACTAGCTAAAATTAACTAATTAATTAATAATAAAAATGGAGACTGAAATGTTTTCACAATCTCTCAAAAGAATCAACATGTTGTTTTCTCTTAAGAAAGTAAGAATGAATTCTAATTTGAAACTATTTTTTAACATAATTTATCATGATATTCCTTTTTTTAGTACTTTTAAATTAACTACCTTAATCTTTTAAACATAATTTCATTATTAAAATGTACCATAATTTTAGCATTTCTTTGTTATGAACATTTAGGTTGTTTTATAGGTTTTCCTGTTTAGGACTAATGAAACACCTTTTATTAAAATAAAGCTAAGCTTTGTGAACGAAGAGTAATTTTTTCTCCAGCTAACTTCACCAGGGCAAAAAGACTAAGTTTTTAGAAACTCTTATGTCTGAATTGTGGTCTTTTTAATTAAAAAAAATAATTAGAAACTATTCAACACAAGAAATTTCACAAAAAGGATATTTCTTTTACCCATAAGGATTCCCCAGGCACTGGAACGCAATAGAAAGTCTGTCTTTCCAAAGTGGTTGTCCTTGGAGAGTTTAAATCCAGTTCTTGTTGAGGCTATGAGGCACACAAAAAGTATTTCTCTAAATGTACTAAGAAATATTTTTTTAAAAATTGGCAAGCACATTTCACATTATTTATAATACCATACATAGTCAACACTTTACATTAAGAATGAATTTAATTAATAAGCAACTAACTTCAAATTAACCTTTTTTAATTTTAGATAGAGTCTTACTCTATTGCGCAGGCTAGAGTGCCACGGCATCAGTCTACTTCACAGCAACCTTATACTCCTGGGCTCAAGCAAGCAATCATCCTCGTGCCTCAGCCTTCCAAGTAGGTGGAACTATAGGCAAATACCACCACACACAGCTAACATTTTCTATTTTTAGTAGAGACGAGGTCTTGCTCTTGCTCAGGCTGGTCTCATACTCTTGAACTCAAAGAATCCTCCTACCTCAGCCTCCTTGGATTATAGGCATGAGCCATTGTGCCCAGTCCCCAATTAACTTTTTTTTTTTGACACCGAGTCTCAACTTTGTTGTCCTTGTTAGAGTGTGGGGCATTATAGTTCACAGCAACCTCAAACTCTTGGGATTAGGTGATTATCTTGCCTTAGCCTCCCAAGTAGGTATTAATAGAACTACAGGTGCCCTCCACAATGCCTAGCTATTTTTAGAGATGAGATCTCGCTGTGGCTCAGGCTGCTCAAACATGTGAGCTCGGCAATCCATCTGCCTTGGTCTCACAGAGTGCTGGGATTATAGGTGTGAGTTACCATACCTGGCCTCAACAATTAACATTTTTAAGAGAAAAGTGATATAAAATCATTTCAAATGCAACAATCAAAAATACTGTCCCCCTCAAATCCATAATATACTGTACCCTAGGTAACAAAATTAAATCCTTTTTGATCCTTTCAAAGACAAAGCATATGGTAATCCACTGTCTCTTTTATAGAAAAGTATCAGAATCAGCCTATTACAATACAGGAAATTAATGAAATATTCATTACTAGGAAGCTCTGAGATGAGATTTAAAAATCAGATATTACTCCTTAGAAAAGGCATGTTCTCGGGCGGAGCCTGTGGTTCAGCAGGTAGGGCGCCGGCCCCATATAACAAGGATGGCAGGTTTATACCTGGCCCTGGCCAAACTGTAAAACAAAAAATTAGCCGGGCGTTGTGGCGGGCACCTGTAGTCTCAGCTACTGGGGAGGCTGAGGCAAGAGAATCGCCTAAGCCTAGGAAGTGGAGGTTGCTGTGATGCCATAGCACTCTACTAAGGATGATAAAGTGACACTCTGTCTCAAAAATAAAAAAGAAAAAGAAAAGGCATATACTCTGTTTCAAATATGCGCAGCAAAACCCTAAGAGGAAGAAAGAACCCCAAAGATGTCAAGTTTAGCCTAAAGTAATTAATACAAACAAGCTGGAATTTTTGTTTATTTCCTTCTTTGTAAGCCCAAGGTCTCCCTTTCCTGGAATGGGGCTTGTATTCATAACTCTTTAGCAATATATGTACAAACTATCTTAGAGCCTTCGGTAGTCTCACAAATGGGCAGCCTCGCCTATTTCAGTGGCCCATTTTCAAATGCTCTGATTACTGAGCTATATTACATTATTGTGTACTAAAAAAACTTGTGCACTAATATATTAACTTAATGTTTTAGGGCTCCTTAAACAAGGCATACAGTAAGCATTTATAATGTTGATCCTTTAGATTTGGCACAATACTCATCTTATGGAAACATTCTAAAAGAAACAAGATGATGGGAGACCTGAAGATCCATCTTTCAACCTGAGTTCACTACTCTAAATAATTGTTGGAAGCTACATTTTTGTTTGATATAATCTTTGTAGTAACCTTCCAGATTAGAGCTGTCCTGTCCAGACCCACCCAGTGATTTAGAATACTATATTCAATCAAGAACAACTACTGTGAATGTGACATGCTAGTATTAGAGTTTGATAAATTCATCTCTTGAGGCTTAAGTAAGCAGGAGTTAGACTCTAAAGACAAAAACTTCTACATAACCTGATAAATTCTTCTAACATTCTGGATTCACAAAGTAGAGAATGCATTTATAGGCAACTCCACAGAGGCCCCACTTTTCTACTAGGGTTCCCTGCCTGCTCAATCTCTACCTGTGATAATTGTTTTCTTTCCAACAGTTGAAAATTAGGGACATGTGTTTCCAACACATGAAAAACAAACAGCTATGAGAGACCTTTTTGGCATTAACATATTTATTTTGACGTGCTGATCTTTTTTACTATTTTTTTTCTATTTTTTGTAAAAGATAGGGTCTGGCTTTTGCATGGGCTGGTCTCACACTCCTGGCCTCAAGCAATCTCTTGCCTCAGCCTCCCAAAGTGCTAGGACTACAGGTGTGAGTCACTGTGCCAACCTTTTTTTAAAATTTTTTAATAAAACTGGAAATGAATATTAAACCTTCCCCAGCTACACCACCAGGCATGTTGAAGAGGTAGGTGTCAGAATGAAATTCTATTTAACTCTGCATGTTGTTCCGCTCTGTCAGGAAAGTAATGCAGGCTCGGCACCCATAGCACAGTGGTTAAGGCGCTAGCCCCCATACACCGAAGTGGCCGGTTTGAACCCAGCCTGGGCCAGCTAAACAACAATGACAACTGCAACAAAAGTAGCCAGGCATTGTGGCAAGTGCCTGTAGTCCCAGCTACTTTGGAGTCTGAGGCAAGAGAATTACTTAAGCCCAAGAGTTTGAGGTTGCTGTGAGCTGTGATGCCACAGCACTCTACTAAGGGCAACATAGTAAGACTCTGTCTCACAAAAAAAAGGAAAAAAAAAGTAATATAATGCAAATAGACCCCAGTACAGATAACACAGTGGTTCCTCTACAACTGCTCTTCTAGTAAGTTTCTACCTTAAGATTACACCTTTCACAATTATAATTATATCCAATGTTCTGCTTTCTTCCCTCATATTATTGACATGTAAGAGTTTCTATTATTAATACTTTTTAGCAAAGAAAATTTAAGGTTTTTTTATTGTTTGGGATTCATTGAGGGTACAAAGAATTAGGTTACTGATTGCATTTGTTAGATACAATCCCTCTTATATTTGTGTCCCGCCTCCCAAGAGGTATGTGCCATACACCATGACTCCCCATCCCTCTCTCTCCTCCCCCCACTTGCTCATTCCACTGCGCCCCCCCCCCCGTATTAGCTCATCTACTGCCTGTAAAGTTTTAAGTTCTTTAAAAATATGTTTTTCTCCCAGGAAAAAAGAGTAAGATTTAATTACATTTAATCAAGCAAGTGCTAAGACCTACTTTCATCTTTTATTTTCATTTCATTTTATTTTTTTAGAGACAGGCTCTCCATTGCTCAGGCTGGAGTGCAGTGGCTTGATCATAGCTCGCTGTAAGTAACTTCAATGTACTGGGCTCAAGCAAGCCTCTTGCCTCAGCCTCCCAAGTAACTGGGACTATGAGTGCATACCACCACACCCACCAAACTTTTTTTATTTTTTGTAGAGATGGAGTCTTGCTATATTGCCTATTCTTGGAACTCCTGGACTCAAGCAATCCTCCTACCTCAGCCTCCCAAAGTGCTGGAATTATAGGCATGAGCCACTGTGCCCAACCTACTTTCATTTTATAAGAACTGATCAGAACCTGTGAATTTTTAGTTCACAAGTTATGTAAGTATTGCAGAGCCTAAGTTGAGCACCCAAGGGACTGTAACAAAGTGGTCAACATAAGGAACCTCCAGGTAGTGATGTCTGGTCTATGAAAGTTAGGCCAACTGAAGGAGGTGGTCAATGTAGGGAGGTGGTCAACTATGGAGGTCCTACTGTATATAGATATTGGAAAAGGAAAGAATTAATTCTAACATTTACAATATTGAATATTTACAAATTCATTTTGAATTCATTTACAAATTAATATTTACAACATTCATTCCCTCTTCTAAAAGATCTTTAGAAGATAAAAAATAAAACATATCGTATCAGGCTCAGTGCCAGTAGCACAGTGGTTACGGCACCAGCCACATATATTGAGGGTAGCGGGTTTGAACCTGGCTAAACAACTGTAACAAAAAAATAGCCGGGCTTGTGGCAGACACCTGTAGTCCCAGCTACTCGGGAAGATGAGGCAAGAGAATTGCTTAAGCTCAAGAGTTTGAGGTTGCTGTGAGCTATGATACCACAGCACTCTACCGAGGGTGACATATTAAGACTCTGTCTAAAAAAAAAAAGTATCAAAAAAACTCTTAAATAAACATTTCACATAATTTCTTAAAACTTATTTACCCACAAGATAAATTTCAGATCAAATGAACAGTAATTTCTTTGCCAAGGAAAAAATTTTTATTAAAAATGTTTTAGGCTGGGTCCAGGGTGGCTCACGCCTGTAATCCTAGCCTTCTGGAAAGCTAAGGTGAGTGGACTGCCTGAGCTCAGGAGTTAGAGACCAGGCTGAGAAAGAGTAAGACCTCTCTACTAAAAATGAAAAACTGAGGCAAGAGGATTGCTTGAGCCCAGGAGTTTGAGGTTGCTGTGAGCTATGATACCATAGCACTCTACCAAGGGCGACAAAATGAGATTGTCTCCAAAAAAAAAAAAAGAAAAAAGTTTTATAGATCTTAAAGATACATACCCCACACTCTGCTACATCTCTGTATTTTCCAAAATGAAGAACCTATGACCCAAAAATAGGGTTAACAGTATTATATCAATGTATCATAATCAAAACTACCATAAATAACACAAGAACAAAATTAATACCACAAATTATAAGCAGAAAGTTTCATGAGAGAGGCAATACATACACGTGCTTTTGTGTTTTGGTTAACTGTTTCATAAACTCCCATGTAAAATTCGGGGTCAAACATATCCTGAATCATGCAACGAAATTTCACAAAACTGTTAGGTTTCAAATAATGAAGGGGAACTTCATTCAATGATGGTACCTTAAAGGAAAGCAAAAATAAATCAACAAAGTATCCTGTCTATAAAATATTAAGTATATATATGCAGACTCAAGCTGTTACACACACACCTCATTTGGCTCCATTAGGGAGCCACAGGATTGCAACAGTCACCTTAAAGCTGCGTCAAAGTACATTCCAAGTTCTTGTAAGTTTGTAACATTTGACCATAATGCAAAAGGATGCTTTTCCTTAGGGATGCTTTTTAATTAGCAAAAAGGCATTTACTTTGTTGAGATGTCTTTTAAAAATAGTACATGTCAATTCTTTTAAAATGAAGGTAATAAAATTAGGGTAGTTGAGCTTAAGATTTGCCTTAGGAAGTAATGTGGTCATTTACTGCCACCTAGAGGTACAAGATAGAAGCATTTAACTGTTCGAACTTAAGTTGCAAAAGAGACCAAAATATTTTAATGTACCTTAAAAGCAGAAATACACAGTAATTTACATATTTTTAAATTACATGTGGGATACTGATCCACTAAAAGAAACTACAGTCTGCCCAACCTTCTCCCCCCGAAAATAGCAATAAGCTTACCCATTTAGGAGCATTATTTTCCTTTAGCTTTTCCTTAAAATACTCAATTACTTTCTTCTCCCAGTCAGGATTAACTCCATTTTGAGCTGAAAGACAAATATATTTTTGAAAGGTAAAGGTACAATATATAATAATAGACTATGACCAGGTGAATCACACATTAGTTTAGCCAGTTAAAACTGAACTAAAATTTGCTACTATGATAGAATGAGTTTTAGGTAGAATGATGAATTTTGCAAGAAGCTGCCCTGTTGAGGGCTGGGTATTACAAAATCAGGAGGCTGACCTCCTGCAAGCTCTCTAGAGCTAACGAGCTAGCCGAGAACACTGACAAAATGAAATATGTGGCTACCTGCACTAAACAGTCTAAAAATCATGGTTTCTGTTCTTTCAAACATTTTCAGGTAGTTGGTTTTTTAAAAATCATTTCAACTGCCTTGAAATGAAGAACAGCAGGTAAAATTTGGGTTTTTAAAAACTTTTAATTTGGGAATAACATCAAAGTTGCAAAGAACACCCGTATCCTTGCCCCATTTACTTACTTTCTCTATATCTCATATACTGTATATTTTTCTTTTGTGTGTGTGGGGGGGTTTTTTGTATATTTTTCTGATCCATTTAAAATTAAGTTGCACTATCACACACTATTCTACCTCTAAATATTTGTATGTGTTCCTTAAGAGATTATTTTATGTAACCAGAGAAAGGCTGTCTACCTCAGGAAATTAAAAATGGATGCACTACTTTTTACCACCCATATTCCAATCTGTCACAGGACCCAATCCTAATCTCTAGTCTCTACAGCAGCAGTCCCCAACTTTTTTGGCACCAGGGACTGGTTTCACAGGAGGAGGACCCCGTAGTGATGCTATGTGGCCTAGTTCCTGATAGGCCATAGACTGGTACGAGTTAGGAACCGCAGCTCTACAGCTCATGACCCAGCCTAGGATCATATATGGCATTTAGCAATCATGTGTCTTTAATCTCCTTTAATCTGGAACAGTTCCTCAATCTTTATCTTTTATGATAGTGCTATTTAGGAAGAATACAGGCCCTTTTAAAAAAACTGGACTAGGCACACTTTGGATTTGTCTGTTTCCTTATGATTAGATAGATTCCAGTCAAGTAAGACCAATCAGACTACTATATAAGTGATGTTGTGTTCTTCTAAAGGTATGACATCTGGAGAGACATGATGCCCATCTTCCTCTCCTTAGTAATGTTAATTTTGATCACACAGTCAAAGTGACAAGTCAATTTCTGCACTATATGGCTACTGCTTAAAACCCCTTACAATTAATGAACAATCTGCAGACGGCACTTAAAGGAATTGTCCAAGACCTAAAAGAGTAAGTTATTGATAGGATATAGATTTATGTGAACTAAAACCACCAAACACAGCTAGCCAATCCTGCCACCATTTACTTATATTTGCCACACAGGGGCTATGGAGAAGTGGTAAAAAACATTTGTCCGTAATTATTACTGAGTTCATTCTTTTAGAAATGCTCACAAAATCTTGCTAATATCATGCTTCCAAATCCTTTTACCTACCTGGACAAAGATCGATTCTGACAATAAAATGAGGGAGCAGGGACACCTACTCCCTCAGGTGATTCTGACAAGGGTTAAATCTGCTACTCAAAGAGTCTTCAAAGCCTGGTTTCCTGACGGCATCTTTACTATCACTTGAGTACTTGTTAGAAATGCAAATTATTTGGCCAACCCCAAACCTAGTGAACCAGAAACTCTTGGAGTGGAGCTTCACAATTCATGTTTTAAAAAGCTTTCTACATGACTCTACTGACATTTAGGTATCGCTGCTTGACTAAATGCACACCAGAAAGTGATTAATGAATCAGGGAAACAGGAGTATTTCTACATGTAGCCAAAGTGGATATTTAAAGAAAAGACTTACACAGCCATAACTATAACCTCAACAATACTGAATGCACTTGTGTAAGAAACATGAGCATACCATTTAACAGGTGACAGAGCTATATTAAACAGTAATTGGGTGTCAGGCACAGTGGCTCATGCCTATAATCCTAGCCTCACAGAGGCCGAGGTGGACTGCTTGAAGTCAGGAGTTCGAGACCAGCCTGAACAAGAGAGAAACCCCGACACTACCAAAAATAGAAAAAATTAGCCAGGCATGGTATCATGTGCCTGGGGAAGCTGAGGCAGGAGGATCCCACTGAGCCCAAGAATTTGTGGTTGCAGTGAGCTAGGATGATGCTGCTGCACTCTAGCCAAGGCAACAGGGCAAGACTCTCTTAAAAAAAAAAAAAAAAAAAAAAAATGGCAGTGGTTGGGGACCAGTAGGTCACTTCTAGGGACTTACAAGTGTATATTGACACAATTTTCTAAAGTCTAGGCCTACTCACAAGTCCCTGGTACTGCTGGACAATTAAAGGAATAGATAATTCCCTCCAAATCAAGAATGCAGCAATAACTGTTCATTATTTACTAAGCCTACTGCTAGCCCAGCACTCTGCCAGGTGCTATGAGGATACTTAGAGGTAAGATAAGCTATGAATAGAATAATACCTGTAAGCAAAGAAGAAAAACTAAGGTGAATCAAAAAATCTCAGAAGAGGGCTTCTGAGCTAGGTCTTGAAATGAAACATGCTGAAGTATAAAGGAAATGTGTATTCTAGACCTAGAACACTCTAAAGGAAAGAAAGAATAATGGTAATTCAAGGACAAGTATGGGCACTACTAGAAAGTCAAGTACTTGGGAGTACAAACTGCTTGTAAGAGAATAAAACCAATGAGTAAAAAATGGAGGAGGCCATACAATCACAGGAAGTTTTCAAAACCAGCCCATAACTTTGCTCTCTATTCACAGACAATTAACCTTTATGTCCCCAGCAACCAGCAAGGGCCTGAGACATAAGAGCTGCCAAGGAACTAACATTAAATAAGTACAATGTTGGCTTGGCACCTGTGGCTCAAGCAGCTAAGGCACCAGGCACATACCCCTGAGCAGGCAGGTTCGAATCCAGCCCAGGCCCGCCAAACAACAAGGACGGCTGCAACCAAAAAATAGTGGGGCGTTGTGGTGGGCGCCTGTAGTCCCAGCTACTTGGGAGGCAGAGGCAGGAGAATCTCTGGAGCCTAGGAGTTGAAGGTTGCTGTGAGCTGTGATGCCACAGCACTCTACCCAGGGCAACAACTTGAGGCTCTGTCTCAAAAAAAAAAAAAAAAAAAGTACAATGTCAAGAAAATGTGTTTTGCAAGACTAGCTTCCGTTCCCTACCTTTTGTCACATAACCCTCTTTTTGAGGGAGGAACCACTCACTGCACCCTCACTTTCAGTTCAATGGTGTATCTGACCTAGAACTCAGTGATTCCAATGTTTGGTTATGGGATAAATAAATCAAAGAGAACTCCAGGAATAAGGTTTAGTAATTGGGGTTGCAATATTGATAGGTTATAATCCTGAAGTTGCATACAGCCATGCTGTGACCAAGATCTGTCTCAAGACTAAGCCAGAGGAAAGCAGCAGAGTCCTGTAGACATCATTTATGTATCTGGCTTGAAGTGAAGTTGACATTCGCCCACCCATGCATTCATTCTGTAACCCAAACCAATGCATTCATTTTTTGGTTTAAGTAAGACCAAGTTGGATCATCTGCAATCAAATGTCCTGTTTAGCACACTTACGTTTCACTCTGTCAGACTTTCCAGAATTTCACAAACAGCACTATGAATTCTCAGCCAGTTGAGTTTGAGCACCACTGCCCTCAATCTTGCCTTAGTTTAAGAAGTCAGAGGAACTGAGAGACAATATAGGCTTTTGTATTTTACAGTCTTGCCCACAGCATGGGAGGGCTCCAGTTGTTCCATCTCATCAACAGTTGGTCTCTTCAAGCTTACCAACACTAGTCCTTGTGCTGAGCATGCTGCCGTGTCTCCCTGTGGTCTTTACATGCATTCCCCTCATGGCTAATGATGTACACTTTTTCATACGGTTACTAATCATTCCAATAAATCCTTTTCAAAAACTGGTTTTGTTGTGGCATCACTGATTTGTATGAATTCTTTGTGTACTGTGGATGGAAGTCTTTTATCAGATATATGTAGTACAAATATCTTCTCCTAATCTGTACCTTACCTTTTGATATCTTAACTGGGTCTTAGAGAATTTTTTCATTACCAATTATCTATCAATTATTTTTTCTTTTATGGGCTACTGATCCTAAGGTGGTGAAGATACAGGCCTATCTTTCTTTTTTTTTCCCCCCCATGTTTGGGTCTATAATCCCCAAATTATTTTTATTTATAGAGTAAAATAGGGGTCAAAGCTCATTTCTTTCAGACAGCCACTTTTCCCAGAACTATGTGATTAAAAAGACTTTTCTTCCAGCCCTGCGTTGCTTTGGCACTTCTGTCAAAAATCACCTTACTAGAAAAAAAAGAAAAAGGAAAAAAAAAATCAACTCAAAACAACACTTATGTTAGTCTATTTCTATATTTTCCATTTGTCTATCTTTATGCCAATACTGTACTGTCTTAATCACTGAAGCTGGATAGAAGTTTTACAGGTAGTCAAGTCTTTCAACTTTGTTCTAAGCTTTTATCTTGATTATTCTGGTAATTTTTTGTTGTTTTTGTTTTTGAGACAAGAGTCTTATTATGTCACCCTTGGTAGAGTGCCGTGGTATCAGAGCTCACAGCAACCTCAAACTCTTGGGCTTAAGTGATTCTTTTGCCTTAGCCTCCCAAGTAGCTGGGACTACAGGCGCCCACTTAGTTGCAGTTGTTCAGCTGGCCCGGGCCAGGTTTGACCCACCACCCTCGGTGTATGTGGCTGGCGCCATAACCACTGTGCTAAAGGCGCTGAGTCTATCTTGATTATTCTAAATGCTCCACATTTCTATATAATTATGAGGATGAACTTGTCAACTTCTATGTAAAAAGTCTGCTGAAATTTTAATTAAGGTTGTGTTAAATCTATAATTTGAGAAATGACACCTTATATCAAGATTTCCATCCATGAACTCTCCCATGGGAGAGAACAATTAGGAAGCCTACATATGGATTCCTCTAGACTCTGTTTTTCTCTTATGATCCGACTGTGTATCCTACACAGCTGTTAATAAATCTTAGGAGTACAACTATATAATGAGTCACATAGTCCTTCTAGTAGATCTTCAAACATTGGGATCCCCTGTGACACATGCATAAGTCAATAAGAGGTCTGACAATTAAGAACTTGCCACTGGGCGGAGGGAGGGGGATTGGTGGGATTACACCTGTGGTGCATCTTACAAGGGTATATGTGAAACTTAGTAAATGTGGAATGTAAATGTCTTAACACAATAACTAAGAAAATGCCAGGAAGCTCTATGTTAACCAGTGTGATGAAAATGTGTCAAACGGTCTATAAAACCAGTGTATGGTGCTCCGTGATCGCATTAATGTACACAGGTATGATTTAATTAAAAAAAAAAAAAGTTGGAAATGAAAAAAAAAAAGTGTATAATAATAAAAAAAAAGAACTTGCCACTGTGTGTTTTGTATGTTGATAAGGTTCAACTCTTGTGTGTCAATACCTCTCAGCAGCGTTTGTGTTGCTGTACGGCAGTGTCTTGCTGAGTAGCACACACTATTTTGTTGCATGTTTTTGTGCGTCATCACGAGAATGTTGGAACTTGAATTAAAGGAACAAATACTAAATTTCTTGTTAAATTTGGCAACAGTGGTAGTGAAATATCAAAGTTAGCCCAAGTTTATGAAGAAATGCCATAAAGAAAAAAGCAGTGAACAAATTGATTAAACGCTTTTCTGAGGGGAAAGTGTCACTGATGGAGGTCAAGGCGGCCAGTAACGAGCAGAACTGACAAAAATTCACTGAATTGTGCATCAAAATGGTCGGCTGACTGTGAGAGACAGCAAAGCCAGTAAACATCAACAGAGAAGCAGAAAATTCTTCACTGAAAATCCTGACATGAGAAAGGTGCAGCTTTTGTGTCACAACAATACACAGCTCTGCAGCCTCCAAAATGGGGTGCAAGTCCTGTCAACAACTTGAACATTATCACAACGAACTCCATGTCAGACTTCTGATCTCAGTACCCGCAAGATAATAAACTTATGCTGTTTTAAGCCACTAAATTTGGAGTAATTTGTACAGGTGAAGTAAGAAACTACCATATATACTCGAGTATAAGCCGAGTTTTTTCGTGCCGAAAAACCCGAACTTGGCTTATACTCGAGTATATACGGTAATATGGTGGTTGAGGAACTGGTCCATTTCATCTAAGTTCTTGAATTTTTATCTCTAGAGCTGTGTTATGTTTTTCTTCCCTGAACAGTCTATAGTGGTAGCTCCTCTTTTCATTTTTTCTTCTATTAAACTTGGGTTTATTTTGCTGTTCATTTCTAGTTTCATAGGTAGAAGCTTAGATTACTGACTTGAGACCGTTCTTCTAATAAATGCAGTTAATGCTCTAAGCATATTTCTTTGAATCCTACAAATTTTTGATATGTTGTGTTTTCATTTTTGTTTAGTTCACTATATACATATATATTTTTGGGGGGGCAGAAGGGGACCGAGTCTTACTTTGTTGCCCTAGAGAGTACCACAGCACCATAGCTCATACCAACCTCAACCTCTTCGTATTGATGTCTAACTTTATTCTAGTGATCTGAGAAGACACTTGATATGATTTCCAATTTTTCAAATTCACCAAGACTTGTTTAGTGGCGTAAAATGTGGTCCATCTTGGAGAATGTTGTATGTGCTTATGAAAAGAATGCATACTCTGTAGCTGTTGGGCTGCATGTTCTATAAATGTTTGTTAAATCCATTTAGTCTAATGTCCTATTTAAGTCCAATGTCTCCTTGTTGATTTTTTTCCCTGTGATCTGTCTACTGATGAGCATGAGGTGTTGAAGTCCTCTATTACTGTGTTGCTATTTCTTTCTTTAGGTCTAGTAATATTTGTTTTTTAAATTTAAGTGCTCCAATGTTGGGTACATACATATTTAGCATTGTTACATCCTCTTGCTGATCAATCCCTTTATCATTATATAACAACCTCATCTTTTTTTCTGTCTTTGATTTAAAGTCTGCTTTATCTGTTATAAGTAAAGCTACTCTTGTTTGTTTTTGGTTTCTGTTAGCACAGATTATCTTTTTCTACCCCTTTACTTTCAGTCTTCATGTGTCTGTAAGGATAAGGTGGATTTCTTATAAACCAGCATATAGTCAGATAATGATTTTATATCAATTCTGCCAATCTGTATCTTGTAAGTAGAGTATTTAATCCATGTACGTTCAAGGTTAACATTAACATGAAAAGCTTTGTTCTCGTCATATTGTTAGCTGATTTCTAGCTTTTGGGGGATTTCTTCTGTCTTTTTGTCTTTGTGGTTTGCTGAACTTCTATCACATCACCATTTAATTTCTTTCTTAGTCGCCCTTTGTAAGACTGTTTCATGAGATTTGACTTTTATATTTTCTTCTTTTTTTTTTTTTTTTTTTTTTTGGAGACAGAGTCTCACTATGTTGGCCTCAGTAGAGTGCTGGAAGGTGTCACAACTCACGGCAAAATCAAACTCTTGGGCTTAAGCGATTCTCTTGCCCCCGCCTCCCAAGTAGCTGGGACTACAGGAGCCCACCACAACGCCCCTCTATTTTTTTGTTGTTGTGGTTATCATTGTTGTTTAGCTGGCCTGGGCCGGGTTCAAACCCTCCAGTCTTAGATCATGTGGCCAGCGCTATAACCACTGTGCTATAGGCACCAAGTCTGTATTTTCTTCTTTTTTTCTTTTCCTTTTTTAAATTAAGACTGAGTCTCACTTTGTTGCCCTTCATGGAGTGCCGTGGCGTCACAGCTCACAGCAACCTCAAACTCCCTGGCTCAAGTGATCCTCTTGCCTCAGCCTTCCAAGTAGCTGGGACTATATTATAGGCATCTGCCATAATGCCTGACTATTTTTAGAGATAGGGTCTCACTCTGGCTCAGGCTGGTCTCAAAATCATAAGCTCAGATGATCCACCTGTCTCCTCCTCCCAGAGTGCTAGGGTTACAGGTGTGAGCCATTGTGCCCGGCCTGAGTTTTATACTTTCACATATTTTTGTGATGAATATTGACCTTTCATTTCCATATTTAACATTCCTTTGACACAAAGCAATATAAAGGATATTAGAAACCAAGAAAAGGGGGTGAGCAGAACAATGAACACTATTCTAGTGATGGCACACCAAAAGCTCTGACTTTAGACAAGACATCCATATTACAAAAATGCTTGTATTCCCTAATATTTTGAAATTAAAGAAAAAGAAAGACTCCTTTGAGCATTTCCTGTAAGGCTGCTCTCTGCATTTGGTTGTCTGGAAAAGACCTTCTTTCCCTTTCATTCATGAAGCTTATCATAGCAGGATATAAAATTCTTAGAAGACAGGATTTTTTTTTTCCTTTCAGCACTTTGAAAATACCACCCCATTCTTTTCTGGCCTGTGATGTTCCCGATGAGAGGTCTGCTGTTAAGTATGATGGGATTTCCGTTATAGGTGCCTACATGCTTCCCTCTAATTTAAAATTCTCTCTTACACTTTGACTTCAGCAGCCAGCTGCAGGATGGTGGGTTATGATACCAGGTACACTGCTGTAAAGCCTGGTTTCCCTGCCCCTACCCAGCCAAGAAGGGATTGCAGCCCCATCAGCCCAAACTCAGACTGAGGGCAGAGAGTAGCCCAGTGTCAAACTCTTAAAATGGCTCCTTGGACCTGCAAGTGGAAAGGCTGGGGCAAGCAGGCAGGCAGGCAGCTAGGGTGAGAAACTGTGATAAAAGCTGCCCATGCTCAACTCAGTCTCAACAGCAGTTCACAGCAGGGCAACGGGACTTTCCCAGGGGTGGGGGAGTTTGCCCAGGTTCCCCTATCCCTCTTCAAAGGCATCCAGTTGCTGCAGGCATGTCCATGACTCCTGAGTATCTGAGCTCTCAAAATGGCACCCAGTTCAAACTGCTCTAGATTTCACTTAAGTTCTCTTTCTTAAGCAATGTCTCTACGCAATCTCCAAACAGCTACCTATGTTAGGCCTTAGACCTGCATGGGTCAGCAGGTTCTCTAGCCAAAATAGTATTAATAAAAGCTCATCTCAGACAGTTGAGCCCTGGAGCATCTCCCAGCTGTTAATCAGTCCAGCTGGGCAAGTTGCCCTGCACACTCTCCTTATCCACCTTTGGAGATTCCTGTCACTTCCCTGGTGAAGGCTAGCACTCTCTCCAAGATTATCTGCTCAAAATGTGAAAATCTACTTACAATTGTGGTTCCTCTCCACAAAAGAGGTACATGCTATGTGTGTGTGGTTAATTATCTTGATCCTAGTAGTATTTTAAAATAAAAAATGAAACTCCAGTAAATAGGAAGATACAGGCTCCATATCCGTAACAGAATTAACTTGTGACCACAACGTAAAAAGGAATCCAGTAGGACGGTAGGTAAGCAACAAATCTAAAGAGCAAATGGCACAAGTTAGAGGACTAATTCAAAGAACTCAATGAAGAACACCTACAAAAAAATGGTTTTGAGGCTCGGCGCAGTGGCTCATAACTATAATTCTAGCACTCTAGGAAGCCAAGGCAGGAGGACTGCTTGAACTCAGGAGATTGAGACCAGCCTAAGCAAAAAACAGAAAAAATAGAAAAATTAGCTGGGCATTGTGGTAGGTGGCTATAGACCCAGGTAAATGGGAGACTGAGGCAAGAGGACTTATTCAACCCAGGAGTGTGCAGCTGTGGTGAGCTAGGCTGAGGCCAAACCACTCCAGCATGAGGCAAGGGTAAGACTCTATCTCAAAAAAAAAAAAAAAAAAGAAAAAAGAAAAAATGGTTTTGAGTAAATAAATAATATAAATAGAATGCTAGAAAGGCTCAGTGAAAATGATGTTAAATGTCTATTCAATACTAAAAAGCAATGTAAAACAAAAATATAAGTAAATTATCATTCTTCAAGAAAATACAATATTGTGGCAGGCACCTGTAGTCCCAGCTGCTCAGGAGGCTGAGGCAAAGAATCACTTAAGCCCAGGAGTTTGAGGTTGCTGTGCGCTCTGACACCACGGCACTCTACCCAGAGCAACATAGTGGGACTCTATCTCAAAAAAAAAGAAAAAGAAAATACTACACATATGCACTTAACATGGCCTCAAAATTTATAGAATTAAAGAGAAAAATGAAAACAACAATCACAATTTGAGACTATAACATAGCTACCTCTGAGATATAAAGCATAAAACAAAAAGGAAATAGATACACATAGCAGGTAAGAATAATAAACTTTGAAATAAACCTCCAAACAGAATGTACTTTTTAATATGTGACACATTTAGAAAAAGTTCTATATACTGGCCATGATATAAACCTCAATAAGTACCAAACGTATAACATGTTCTCTGGGCGGTGCCTATATTCAGTGGGTAGGACACTAGCCACATACACCAAAGCTGGGGGGTTTGATCCGGGCCCAGGCCTGCTAAAACAACAATGACAACTGTAACAACAACAACAAAATTGCCCAGTGTTGTGGCAAGCACCTATAGTCCCAGCTACTTGGGAGGCTGAAGCAAGAGAATCACTTAGGCCCAAGAGTTTGAGGTTGCTGTGAGCTGTGACGCTGCAGCACTCTACCCAGGGCAACAGCTTGAGACTCTGAGTCAAAAATAAATAAATAAATAAATAAATAAAAAGGAAAAATAACTATAGATAATAGGATACACACCAAAATGAAAAAGGGGAAATGCTACACATAACAATCTATAAACTATGTAAAATACCATGAGCTATGAACTAATAAGCTTGAAAACTCAGAACTATTTACATTTTTGAAAGAATATAAATTACCAAGATTGGCATACCAAGTTATTTATATCACGTTTTGGTCAAAGAACACTGTATACCTAATATCAACATGAGAAATAAAACAGTAGGTAATCCTGCCTCTCACTCCCAGGAAGTCTCATATCTAGATAATCTTGTAGCATTTCAGGCCAATTTCATACAAAATAAAGATGCAAAAATCCTCTATAAGCAGCTCAGCACCTGTAGCAGCGGCTAGGGCGCCAGCCACATATGCCAGAGTTGGTGGGTTTGAACGCAGCCTGGGCCTGCCAAACAATGACAACTACAACCAAAAAACAGCCGGGTGTTGTGGTGGGTGCCTGTAGTCCCAGCTACTTGGGAGGCTGAGGCAAGAGAACTGCTTAAGGCCAAGAGTTTGAGGTTGCTGTGAGCTGTGATGATACAGGACTCTACCAGGGCGACAAAGTGAGATTGTCTCAAAAAACAAACAAACCAACCTCTATAAGCTTCTAATTAATTAAACCTAACAGAGTAAGAAAAAGATCATAATCAGGTTGGTGCCTACAGCTCAGTTAGTAGGATGCTGGCCACATACACTGAGGCTAGTGGGTTCGAACCCAGCCCAGGCCCCCTAAATGACAATGACAACTGCAACCAAAAGTAGTGGGGTGTTGAGGCAGGCGCCCGTAGTCCCAGCTTCTCAGGAGGCTGAGGCAAGAGAATTGCTTAAGCCCAAGAGTTTGAGGTTGCTGTGAAGCTGTGATGTCACAGCACCTACTGAGGGTGATACAGTAAGATGCTGTCTCAATAAAAAAAGAAAGAAAAGAAAAAGATCATGATCAAGCAGTACTTATTCCAATAATGCAAGAATAGTTCATTATTAGAAAATTAATTAACTTTCATTAAAAGATGAAAGTGGGGCGGCACCTGTGGCTCAGTGAGTAGGGCACCGGCCCCATATATGGAAGGTGGTGGGTTCAAACCCAGCCCCGGCCAAACTGCAACAACAACAACAAAAATAGCTGGGCGTTATGTTGAGCGCCTGTAGTCCCAACTACCTGGGAGGCTGAGGCAAGAGAATCACCTAAGCCCAGGAGTTGGAGGTTGCTGTGAACTGTGTGACGTCACGGCACGGCACTCTACCAAAGGCGATAAAGTGAGACTCTGTCTCTTAAAAAAAAAAAAAAAATTATTTATTTATATAAATAAATAAAAAGGGTAAAATATACGACCACCTCAGTGGTCATAGTGTTGGGTGGATAGTTAGGATTCTGGCTCTCCTAGGGAAAAAGTATAAGGCAGGACCCCTTTACTGGTGCTGCCCCACCTTAATCCTGTCCCAAGCAATTGCCCACACCTGGGGAAATGCAGAAGACCCTCTACCACAAAGGCCAAGCAACACAGATAGGTACAAGAGAATCTGGAAAGTGACGTAGAACAATCTTAGGACCAATAATTATCATGTAATTAGCTTAAATTTACCTTGTGGTTCACATCCCACACAGGACTTTCAGAGAGGCCCATGAGAGGTCTGCATGCAGAAGACTCAGTGGTTCCCAGGTGACCCCTGAACCATGAGGTGGGCCTAATCCAGATAACAGAAAACAGAACCACAGGCCATAACCGAGGTCTTTTCTTGTCACAAGAAAGGGGCCTGTATGGTATCTAAGGAGAACATACCTTGCTCTTGCTCTGCAAACCAAGCTTTACCTTTCTCAATTAACTTTGTTTCATGCTTGCCCTACTTTGAGGGGTCTGGTCATTCTTTAGTCAAGAGCACACAAGAACTGAGAGCACAGACAACTGCCCAAACCCTAACAGAACAAAGTATTTGATAAATGTCCAAAACCTATTTATGATTTAAAAAATGTATAAACTGGCTCAACAAGAGTTTGAGACCAGCCTGGACAACACAGCAAGACCCCATCCCCATAAAAATTTTTTAAAGAAAAATTAGTCCACAGTGGTGGCATATGCCTGTAGTCCTAACTACTCAGGAGGCTGAGGCAGGTGGATCACTTGAGTCCAGAAGTTGGAAGCTGTAGTGAGATATAACTGTGCCACCTCACTCCAGCCTGAGTGACAGAGCAAGACTCTGTTTCTGAAGAAAAAGAAAATATAGCTTGATAATAAACTTAAGAGTGTAACAGAAACTGCTTGACCTTTATTCCTGAAATACTATCCCTAAACTTCCTTCCTGTCCAAATACTCTCTGGTAGGTAGTTCCATAGGGAAATTATGCAATTATAATACCATAAATGCTATTCACTGGTTTTTAACCTTTATAATTCCATCAAACAAAACACAAAAGAATTATAGTTATAGACAGAATGTAAATATCATACACTTTGGAAATACACGATATCTGAACTAATTGGGCAGAAGCAAAGGAAAGCAGTACAGAGGCACCAACTTTCTCATCTTATAAAGCGGAAGCCCTATAGTGTCCACAGTTGTTGTAGGGGAAAATTTTTAGAATATGCCCTTAAATTTAAAAGGAAAGCAACAGAAATTAAACATCTAAGTGAGAACCTGGATATTTTCCCATGAAATCAGGAACAAGTCTGAGATGTCTCCTCTCATCATTCCTCTTCAACACCGTACTAGAAGTCCTAGCTAATGTACTAAGACAAGAAAAGGAAATAAATGGTATACCCAATAGGGAAACATAAAGCTGTCTTTGTTCTAGTGTGTGTGTGTGAGAGAGAGCACGCAGTATTATAATATAGAATAACAGTGTCATAAATTATAAATTACAACAAAGTAATGGTTAATTTATTATTATTATTACCCTATATACTCGAGTATAAGCCGAGGTTTTTCGGCACAAACTTTTGTGCCCAAAAAAACTCGGCTTATACTCGAGTATATAGGTTTGTTGTTGTTTTTTTTTTTTTTTTTTTTGCAGTTTTTGGCTGGGGCTGGGTTTGAACCCACCACCTCTGGCATATGGGGCTAGTGCCCTACTCCTTTGAGCCACAGGCACCGCCCTTTTTTTATACAGGCGCCGCCCTAGTAATAGTTAATTTTTAATGAATTCTTAATGGCAGGCACTATTCTAAGTACTTTACATGTATTATCCCATTTAATCCTTACAATAAGCCTGTAAAAATGGGTTCTCTGATTATTTCCAATAGATGAAAAAACTGAAGTTAAAAAGTTAATTAACATAACAGTCACACTCAAAGTAAGAAAATAATTAGGGGGGAGTCAAGAAGTTAGCCTATTAAAAGGAAGTGGTAAGAGTGGTCTAACCTAAGTGCAGGCGATACGGAGCAGCATTTCTTGTACAGAATTTAAAAATAATAAAACCAACTAATCATTCACTTATCAGCACCATGCACTGACAATTCTAAACAATGTTAGTGATACAATATTCTTTCCTGAAAAATCTTCTGTTGGTCTAAATCCTAAACAATTGTTGCAGTTACTGCTGAGTTTTAACAAAGTATGTGTTAAGTGTCAAATTAGCACATTTTTACTACTTGCCCTTTAACAATCATTGCATTCTAAATAGAAGTTAATTCTGAGAATACTCATTTACAGAATTGGCTCCCAACATAGATAAGCTACACATATTTGTTTCAAGAGTAAATCTCTCTAAAATTGTTCACAACAGTCCAAACTTCCTAGGGCATACTTAGTGCCCCAAAACTTCTGTTGTACTCTAGAGACCTGGATGTATACAATAAATTTAAAATTAGTAATAATAATCGTAAAGACGAGGAAACAAAACAAGTTATTTCCAGTCTATTTTCTATCAACTTGTAAGATTTTTCTTTGTGCTTATATTTAAAACACATTTAAATAAAGTAACACTGAAACAGTGTGAAATGAGGTGTAGAAAGTGCAAATTTTAACTGATACGTGAACTATTTTACTGGATTTAAAAGATGTCTTTATTAAAATGCATTCTCTTTTAAGCTATTTTCATTAAAACTAAAGAATAAATCAAGAAAATGTTAGCTCCATCAATGGTATAATTTGCTAGTTGCCTACCTTGTCTCCTTTGTGATATTTCAATTTCATTAAAATTTACTTATTTGTTAGCACTTGTTTATATAAAATATTATATTGACTATAACTAAGACCAAAAATCAAACCACTAGGCAGCTACAAATACTACTGAGTGAATAGTTGAATTTTTTTGACCTGTAAAAAAAGTTGGGGAATTATTATTAATACAAAGAATTAATTATGTAATTACTTTATAAAATACAATTAATATGATTCTTAGTTTTATTAAAAAATCTGAAATGTATTAACTATACCAACACGAAACAACTCATCATGGTAGGACTCAACAAAAAATTCTAAAATGTGGCTCGGCGCCTGTTGCTCAGTGGTTATGGCGCCAGTCACATATACTGGGGCTGGTGGGTTCGACCCCAGCCGAGGCCTGCTAAACAACAATGACAACTAAAACAACAACAAAATAGCCAGGCATTGTGGCGGGCGCCTGTAGTACCAGCTACTTGCGAGGCTGAGGCTGAGAATCACTTAAGGCCAAGAGTTTGAGGTTGCTGTGTGCTATAATGCCACAGCACTCTACCCAGTGTGACATAATGAGAGTCTGTCTAAAAAAAAAAAAAAAAAAATTCTAAAGTGAGAGTGGGGGAGAGAAGGCAATATAAGCAATGACTAGGTCTATTTTGAAATATGTAATACTTTCAGCATTGCATACAACTCAGTAATACTAAAAACAATTACGTAGTATAGAGAAAGTAGATATTCAAACTTATCCTCTCAGGGAATCAAATACCCTGGGTTATAGCCCTGGAGTTAGAAGCCGTCTACAGGCCAGGCATGGTGGCTCATGCCTGTAATCTTAGCACTCTGGGAGGCCCAGGCTCAGGAGTTCAAGAGTTCGACACCAGCTACTTGGGAGGCTGAGGCAAGAGAACTGCTCGAGCCAAGAGTTTGAAGTTGCTGTAAGCTAAGCAACACCATGGCCCTCTAGCCTGGGCAACAGATACACATACATAAACAAGATAAAGATGTTAGCTAATTTGGATTAGAACTGAGAATGACTAAATTCGGAAGGTACAAGATGGACAGTTAGTATGCAGAGAAGAATGTTGCGTAAGAGAAAAATACCAAGAACAGTTGCCTAGATTCCTGCTACCTTTCCAGTTCCTAATTCTACTTAGTCTCTTAGACTACTCAACCGCACTGTCTACTTTTGGGATCTATGGTCTTAATATAAATTACTTTTTTGAGATGGATGCAGCAGCTCATGCCTATAATCCCAGCTACTTGAGAGGCTGAGGCAGGAGAATTGCTTGAGCTCAGGAGTTCCAGAACAGCCTAGAAAACACAGTGAGACCCTATCTCTAAAAAATAAAACTGTAAATTATTTTTTTCAGTGACCTACCAAGGACAGGGTCGTAGTAGAGATCAAAGCTGGGTACATACAATAAGGGTGTGAATTTGATAATAAAAAGCAAACCAACTTTTATTTAATTTTATTATTATAAATTCACTAAAATGCTAGTTATATAATACTCCACTCTGCCCTCCTCCACACAACACTGTTCTTTTTTGCATGAGTTAATCTAGTTCTGTTAGATACAACCAAAGAACTTTAAATACAATCAAAAATAATGATCTTGGTCCAACCAACATCCAAAAGAGGAAAAAGTGAAAGAAATCAGAGTTTAGAAAAACTCCTACTTCTTCTGAAATTAAAAGCTGTTATTCAAGTTATTAATTCAAAGGAAAAAATTTTTTTTGTCTAGGTAAAAAAGAATATGATTAAAAGAAAAAGTAGAGTATAAAACTTTTTAATTTAGGGCTCCTACCTTTATTTAATGGAAGCAGTTTGACATGGGCCAGTAAATGAATAATCACTATGGGGACTCAGACATTAATAATATGCACATAATAGAGCCCAACAAAGATCTACTAAACTAATGTATTCTCAAATCTTGGAATAATGAATTCCCAAGCCCTTGGACCTCAATGTTCTGTATATAAAATCAGTTAGAAAATAAAACGGAAACATGAGAGGCATTTTATAAAGGCTTACAGGAAAATTTTTATATAAAAACAACTATAATATGGCAGATACAAATTCAAAACACAGACTGGTCCACAAAGATCAATTATGATTCATATAATTATGACTGGTCATCTGCAGAATTTCAAAGTTTCTTATCTGAACCAAGAAGAATTAGGATTTACGTGTCAAACATTCTCTGAACCAATATAAAGCATAAAAGGAGTATCCTAAATTTGGCACTGGTTGTCACAATACCATCCCAATTTACAACATTTCTGATTAATCAGTCTTTCCACTGCCTCTGTTCAACAAGTGTCCAATGAGCACTTTCAATGTACAAGGCATATTCTAGGGAAGACAAGATGGTGAATCACGCAGGTACAGGCCCTAAACTCCCAGAGTCAAAATCTAGCACAGGGACCCATGTATCAAACGAAATTCAACAATGCACTTTATACATTAACTTTCAGGGACACACAGGATCCTGTAGTAACATGGAGTTAGGGATACTCATCTTGCTAACTAACTTAGGTTCCCGAAGGGAAGTTAAGATTTAGCCAGGTAAGTTTACATGGGTTGGAAGGCAGAACCAAGTGAAAGAAACAGCAAGTGCAAAAGTCCTACATACAAGATTCAAAATCAAACTGAAAAAAAATCAACTGAAAGAATTCAGTATGGCCAGGGGTAGATGATGCCTATAATCCTAGCACTCTGGGAGTGAGGCAGGTGGACTGCTTGAGCTCAGAGTTTGAGACCAGCCTGAACAAAAGTAAGACCCATGTCTACTAAAAATAGCAAAAGAATAGCAAATTTTTCTGGCAGAGTAGCACGTGCCTGTAGTTCCAGCTACTCCTGTGAAGGCAAGAGAATCGTATGAATCCTAGAGTTTGAGGTTCCTCTGAGCTAAGACACTACAGCACTCTACCCAGGGCAACAGAATGAGACTCAGTCTTAAAAAAAAAAAAAAAAAAGGTATGAAAGTTCAGTATGCCTGGGATAGAGAGTGTGAGGAAGAATGCAGCAATAAAGTCTGAGAGGTAGGTAAAGGTAGAACCAGGAAGGACCTCCCAAAACACTTTAATAGGCCTGGATCAGGTATTAAGGGCAAGACGGAGTCCATTCCAGTGTAGAGAGTGGAAGAAAGAAGCAAGACTAGACGCAAAAGACTAGGTAGGAGGTTCTTCCGGTCGTTGAGGAATGAGACTAAAATGGCCTGATTTATGACAGTAAAATGCGAGATGAAGGTCTCTGGTCACATTGAGAGACACTTAACACCAAGAACTAGAACGAGGCCAGGTACGGTGGCTCCCACCTGTAATCCTAGCACTTTGGGAAGCCAACCCAGGTGGATCTCCTGAGCTCAGGAGTTAGAGATCAGACTGAACAATAGTGAGATCTCATCTCTACTAAAAACAGAAAAACTAGCCAGGGGCACCTATGGTCTCAGCTACTTGAGAGGCTGAGGCAAGAGGATCTTTTGAGCCCAAGAGTTTGAGGTTACTCTGAGCTATGATGCCATGGCACTCTATCCAGGGAAACAGAGTAAGACACTCTGTCTCAAAAGAAAAAAAAAAAGAAGAACTAGAATAAGAACGACAGAATTCAGAACCTGAAAGAGGAAGAAGAGTCAGAAAATAGTTGGTTATTAAAAAAACAGCAACACAAAGGGCAGTGCCTGTGGCTCAAGGAGCAGGGTGCCCCCGGCCAATATACATGGGGTGGGGGTTTCAAGCCTGGCCCTGGCAAAAACTGAAAAAAAAAAAAAAAAAAAGTAATAGCAACACATACTAAAATACAAAATAGTCTAGTCAGCCCTATACAAAAGAACTTCCTCATAGAAACATTCTGTATCTGTACTGTCCAATAATTAACATCTATCCACATGAAGTTACCAAACACTTGAAGTGTGGTTAGTAACAGGAAGAAACTAAACTTTTAATTGTTTTATAATTTTAATTAACTTAAATTTAAATAGCTACAAATGACTACTGTATTAGACAGCCTCTATTTTTTTTAGAGATAGAGTCTTGCTTTGTCGCCCTCAGTAGAGTTCTGTGGCGTCACAGCTCACAGCAACCTCCAGCTCTTGGGCTTCAGTAAGTCTCTTGCCTCAGCCTCCCAAGTAGCTGGGACTACAAGCACCTGCCACAACGCCCGACTATTTTTTTTTTTTGCAGTTTGGCCGGGGCGAGGTTTGAACCCGCCACCTTCAGCCTATGCGGCCAGTGCCCTATTCACTGAGCCACAGGTGCCACCCAGACTGCCTTGCCTACATAGAAACACCTAATTTAAAATATATGACAGGGTTAATAATTTTATGTGAAAGGATATGACAGGGACAATAAAACTATGAAAAAAAAATCAGACTCATTTGAAAAGATCTTCAAGATAAACACACATATTAAGTGTATATTTCAGAATAACATGCACAGCAAAATTGCATTTTTTGTTTTAGAAAACTGTCTAGGCTGGGCACAGTGGCTCACATCTGTAATCCTAGCACTCTAGGAGGCTGAGGCAGGTGGATAGCTTGAGCTCATGAGTTCGAGACTAGTCTGAGCAAAAGCAAGATCCTTATCTCTACTAAATACAGAAAAACTGAGGAAAGAGGATCGCTTCAGCCCAAGAGTTGGAGTTGTTGTGAGCTATGACACCATGGCACTTTACCCAGAATAACAGCTTGAGACATAAATAAAAATAAAAAAACATCAAAATCTGCAGTCCCCAACCCCCAAGCATGTTAATAATAGGGTGGCACAGCAGGAGGTGGCAGGAGCTAGTGAGTAAAACTTCTGTATTTACAGCTGCTCCCCACTGACCACCTAAGCTTTGCCTCCTGTCAGATGTTAGATAAGCATCAGCTTTAGATTCTCACAGGAGGAACACGACTATAAACTGCATATGCCCGAGGTCTAAGTTGTATACTCCTTATAAGAATTTAATGCCTGATGATCTGAGGTAGACATGCTTGAATCATCCAGAAACCCTCCTCTTCATACAATCGATCCTTGGTGGCAAAAAGGCTGGGGACCACAGTGTAAATATATACAAAGAAAATAAATTGGACAACCATGAATCAAACCGTAGTTATCTTTAAGATAACTTAATGAAGAATTAAGTTAATGAAGAATGAAGAATTATGTGTGGTGCCTGTGGCTCAAAGGAGTAGGGTGCTGGCCCCATATGCCTGAGGTGGTGGGTTCAAACACTGCAAAAAAAAAAAAAAAAATTATATAGTTACAAGCCTTTGTATTCTGTTACATGACATTATTTTTTTTTTTTTGGGGGGGGTACAACAAACATGTATTACCTTTCTAACTTGTGGGAAAATAGATTTAAAATAATATCCTACTAAGCCAAAAAGTATATACAAGTTTAACTTACTTATCACACAAATACTTGTAATGCCATTATTACAAAGATATCCAATACAGCCACAGTAATAGGAAAATACAGCAAAAATATATACTGTACTTTAAAATAACTTCTACAAAAAAAACAGTATAACTTCTCTGAAAGACACAACCTATATGAGAATAAGACATTCTGGGGAGAAAAACATCAATATCTGCAAAATTTATAAGTACTATCAAACCAGTATTTGATAACCAAACTAAACCTTTTCTTTACTCCGAGATGTGCCCCTTAGGATCATATGCATAATAGAAAAAAATCTGACACAAATACATTCACATCTTCAGCAAATATAAAATCATCTCATTTATCCAACAAGACCAGGGGATGGGCATTTCTCATAAATGAACTTTGTATTATCGGTAATTGTAACTTAGTCCTTTAAACATCAACCCTTTTTATTTTAGAAAGATTTTTCCTAAAAAAGTATCTATGTGTCTGCACCCTCTTAAACCAATACAATTTAATTTTTACTTGACATTTTGGGGCCATTATTTTGAACATCAAGGATCAGTTTCAGCATTATTGTGAACATCAATTACTAGGATTTAGTGGAGGAGTATATGCCCCTTTCTCAAAACACCCATGACTGCTATAAAGTGAATCTGCCTATTTTATTTTGTTTTATTTATAGCTTTCCATTTTTTGTTTTATTTATAGCTTTATTATTTCCTCTATCAGGTTGCCAGTTTCACTGGCTACAATTTGGATGCCTATCCAGGATTTCTTCTAATATGCTGCCTCTACTTTCAGCCTGAGAAACCATCTAACTGCTTAGAATCACAGATAAAATGAATACAGAGTTGCTGAGTATGAAATGCTTACCTACTAAAAATAACACACATTTTATACTATTGGTTTCAGCTATTGAGGACTGTTCGGCTTTCACCCCGTTATCCCACGACGTTTTCAATGAGCTAAGGTCACTCTATAACTTCAGTTAAACTACAGACAAGTCAGGTGTTAGGATCTAACACAGTGATTTCTTGCTGGGTCTGTCTCCACGGCTTGTAAGTGCAACAAGACACTGGGGAAGGGGAAAGGGGTTGTCAAAATGTTCGGTAAACGACAAATGCAAATCTTTCTTCATGTACCCTCAACAGAAGAGTAGCAGTAACAATTTCAACCTTGCAAAGTAAAAAGGTTAAAAATGTAAAACAAAAAAAAAAAATCCCAATTGCGAACAAAATTTACTGAGCTTGCCTGCTGCATTCTCAGCTTTCTATCTGAAACTCACTAAAGTAGTTCACTTCTGGCACAGGAGCAGACGCCGGCTAGACGGGTTCTAAAGTCATCCCCGCAGAAAAATCAAACTGTAACACTGAATCTTCTCTCTACAAGAGAGGATGTGTGTAACACAGGAGTTGGAGCTAACTTCGGGGCTGGCCGACGAGACTCCCCGCACACACCGGAAGTTTTGAAATATCCTGTAGGTTTCCCACAGGCAAAGTGGCTTTCCTTCCCCGCCGCCCCGCGAGCCCATCCCGAGGGTCAAGGACCTCTCCGAGGTTGCGGCCCTCGGGGCTCCAGCCCCCAGGCTGAACCACAAACCCGGGACGAGGCCGCCCATCACAGCCTGGTCCTTGCCACTTAACCTTGGCCGCTCGCAAGCGGCGACTCGGGCAGGTGGGAGGCACCTGCGGCCGCGGCCCGGGAAGGGACAGTCCCGGCTCCGGCCCGCGCAGGTCCCGGGGAGCCGTCCAGGGCCTCCGAGTCCTCGAGACGGTCCCGCGTGGGGGCCGCGTGGCGGGGCCCGGCCCCGGGGCTCGTAAACTCGGCGGCCCCCCTGGCCCGCCCCCGACGCCGCCACTCACCGAAGAAGCCTTGTACGATCCCAAGCGGGTGGCTGAGCCAATCCTCTCCACAGGGCATCTCGCCGAGGGCCGCGGTCGGCGCGGCCCGGGTGGCCGGCGCCCAGCTTTCTCCGCAGGGGCTCGGCCGCTCCTTGCCCGCGCCCTCCCACGCACAGCGCGGGCCGCCCGGCCTCCCAGTGCCTCAGGGAGCAGCGACTGCGGCGGCGGCAGCCAAGAGCTGCTGGAGACGGCCAGGCTCGGCGCGTGCAGCCCCCAGCCTCCACTTCGCACAATGGCGGGAAACAGCCGCCACCGACCGCGCTGCCTGCGACCTGGGTGGAGCTCGCGCGGGGAGGGGCGGCGGGCGCGCGCTGCGCGGCCCCGCGCGGCCAGGCGGAGGGGCGGGCCGGCTGGCTCGAGGGCGGGGCCGCGAGGCGGCGGACGCCATCTTGAAGACGGGCAGAAAGAAGGGCAAGCGTCTCAGCTGGGAGGCTGTCCCAAACTGGCGTCGCGGACCGGAGGGGGCATGTTGCTGTTGGTCACCGTGTGCAGGCGCGGAGGGGAGAACCTCCGTCGTCGGCTTGTTAATTCATAGTACGAGTCCTTGCACAACAGTCAAAAAACACGAACTATAAGAGACCTCAGCGTCCTGTACGGGTTCTATTTAGAGGGTGAAGCAGCCTTTGGTGTTCACCCGCCTCTTCTGGGTGCCTTTTCCCCCTCTCTGGTGACAACTCTTCCTTGTGGCGCCCTGCTGCAACCCTCGGTGGTGACTTTCCTTCGACGGGATAAGATGTCCTTCAGAGCGGTCTACTTTTAGATACGCGGAACTTTCAGAGCCCCCACGCCCTCTTTGTCGCCGCGTCGGGCGTAGTGGCAGAGTGACGGCTCCGAACTGCGAGGCAAGCGCAGGTAACTCACAGCGGGCCCAGCCCTGTGCCTCGGACCGCGAAAACACGCTGGCCTGCTTCTACCCAGAAGCTGGCGCTGTCAAGGAACCTCCACAGCATGCCGACCAGGATACCCTCGAGAATGAGCATGAGAAAAATCAACTGGACAGCAACCTTTTGCTGAGGAGATTTGGAAACTTTACAAGTTCAGTAATGAAACTGCTTCCGCTGGGCCTGGAATGTACCCGAGAAAACCCCAGTCTCATCAGCTGTACCTACTCAGCTGGAAAAAGGGCAAGTTAACAGAGGGGGTGATCTGGGTGGAATCTAGAAGGCGGGGCGCTGAAGACCAGGCACCGAGCTTGCATCGCAAGCCCTCCTTGGGGCTACGGAGAGGGAGAGAAATCCTAGTAGTCTTCTAGGGTCTCCTCTGGGGGGGCCCTTAAAGCAAGACCAGACAACAAAAGAAAACAAACAGAAGTTTAGTAATATGCGCATCTCGGATATATGAGAGAAACTCCAGGAAGAGTAACTCAAAGAGGTGGCTTAACAAATTGGGTTTGTACAGTATTTTCGACAAAGAACAATGAATTGTAGAGAAATGACAGGTCAAAAGAATACGATTTAGGCTTCCAAAAGTGGCAAATGGTGGGAAGTTAAAGATATGGGAAACCAGTGGTAGACACACAGTCTGGTTAGTGAAGTTTGGTATGTGGATTCTTCTAGTGCTATCTTTGGGCTGATAAGAGTCTATAGTTGTCTCTGATTAATTTTTTCCTACTTTTTTAGAGATAGGGTCTTGCTATACTCCCAGGTTAGTCTGAAACTCATGTGCTCAAGCAAATCTCCCATCTCAGTCTCCTGACTAGCTGGGACTACAGGCACAAGCCAGTGTTCCCAGCAGGTGATTAACTTTTTGTCCTTTCTGGTAGACAGAGGGGGAAAGACACCTTTGAAAATTTATGTCCTGCTTTTAAGGAGATAGTGAAAGGACAGGGAGCTTTTCTTGTACAGATATTTTCGATTTATGATGGGTTTACATCCCGATAAACCTAACCTACCAAACATCACAGCTTAGCCTACCCTACCTTATACATGCTCAGAACATTTATATTAGCCAAACATTGAACAAAATCATGTTACATAAAGTCTATGTTATAGTCAAATATTGAATATTTCATGCAATTTATTGAATACTATACTGAAAGTGAAAAACAGAATGGTTTACAGAATGGATATTGGTCCCACACCATCATTAAGTCAAAACATCTTAAATCCTTGCTAAGTGAAGGACTCTCTATCTACTTCTTCTGAATTGACTTCAGCTCTAAATAATTCTTATGCCAACGTGGCATATTTTGGGGGTGACATTGTGTTATAGTTTACTTCAGGACAGAATAGGATAGTTTGTATTTATCTTTGTAAATGTGTTGAGACACTGAAATGTGCATCTGGTCCTTGTAAATTTAGGTGAGTTGAGAAAACGGAGTTTCAAATCCAGGATATGACCACTATGCTATTCATTCATTCATTCAGGAGAGAGCATTGCCAACTTCATGGTACTGAATGGGAGAAATTCCATATTTTGATTTCACGGTTAGTAACAGGGAAACTAAATGTATAACATGAAAATGCTTTTAAGTCATCATAATTTCAGATTTAGTTTATCAAAATTGCAGATTGATAACAATTGAGCATTAGGGGAGAAAAAATATCTTTTCCTCCAGATTCTATGCTACAGCCCTTGAAACAAAAGACAGATTAACAAGAGAAAAGCATGCAATTTATTTCATATAAGCTTTACAAGAAACTGGAGTCTTCATAAGGAATGGAGATCTGCAGAAGCAGTAGGAGCTGAGTGCGTTCACACTAGGTTTGATGAGAAGCAGAGTTGTGGAAGAGTGTGATAGCACAAAAAGCTTGAGCTGAGAATAGGAAACTGGAGGAAACTCAGTAAGGCCTGTGCATTAGATTCCTCTTATGTCCCTCCATCTTCAGAGGTAAGGATGCCCCATTCCTCTGGATACAGAGAAGGTTTCATAACATGCTTCATGGGAAGACCAGAGAGGCCTTTCTGAACATGGTATTTCTCAAATTCCTTTAGCTTAAAATATTAATATGTGAAAGTGTTGTATTCTGAGGCAGTGTGATCTAAACTCCATTAGTGGGGACACTTCACCTTTTGGTTTCTCCCTGACAGAGTATTTCCTGATCTTTTTTTCCTTTTTTTTAGACAGAGTCTCACTTTGTCAGCCTGGGTACAGTGCTGTGACATCATTGTAGCTCATAGCAACTTCAAACTCTTGGGCTCAAGCGAAGCTCTTGCCTCAGCCTCAGAGTAGCTGGGATTACAGACATGCACCACTACGCCTGGGTAGTTTTTCTATTTTTTTTTTTTTTTTTTTTTTTTTAGCAGAGATGGAGTCTCACTCTTGCTCAGGCTGGTCTCAAACTCCTGAGTTCGTGAAGTCCATCGGCCTTGGCCTCCCAGAGTGCTATGATTACAGGCATGACTCACTGCACCTGGTCTATTTAAAAGTCTCATGGGAGTACAAATGTCTTTGGTTAAGTGGATCATTTTTAATGCTTAAATCAGGTTTAAAAGTATGCCTGTCACCCCAGTGTCATTCATTATATCTGATTTAGTGATTTATAAACAATTTCTCAGATTTTACTTAGAATACTGTGACCCTTCTGAAATATAATAATTTTATAATGTGAATAGTTTCGTCCTCTAACTTTTTTGTGGGAAGATATTTTGATACTAAGTAGATGTGAAAATATGAAAGGCCAGGGAGGTTCATGAAGGTATGTGAGTATCTCTGTGCAAGATTTTTTCCCTACGACCAGTAATCACTCTTCTACTCTCATCCCAAGACTGTATTTTTAAGGATGGCACTAAATAACCCTATCTACGAAGAATTACTGAGAGCATTGGTTAAAAAAAAAAGACAATGATTTCATCCCTGTTCTCATGGAACAAGCAGTCCATTAAGACACTTATTACTAAGTAATGTCCATTATGATAGGAGCTGGGTAACAATAAGTGAACTTCTGTAAGAGGAATAAACAGAGGCATCTGTTCTACTGAGGATGCTCTGGCTTGAACGCATCCACCAAAGTTTGTGTGTTAGAAACTCAGTCTCCAGGCCAGGTGTGGTGGCCATGAGACTCTGTCTTAAAAAAAAAAAAAAAGAAAGAAAAAGAAAAGAAACTCAGTCCCCAAAGCAACAGTGTGGAGAAGGGGGAACTTTTATTTTATTTTATTTTATTTTATTTTATTTTATTTTATTTATTTTATTTTATTTTAGAGACAGAGTCTCACTTTGTTATACTGGGTAGAGTGCTGTGGTGTCACAGCTTACAGCAACCTCACACTCCTGGGCTCAAGCGATTCACTTGCCTCAGCCTCCCGAGTAGCTGGAACTATAGGCATCTGCCACAACGCCCGGCTATTTTTTAGAGATGAGGTCTTGCTCTTGCTGAGGCTAGTCTTAAACTCAAGCAATCCACCTGCCTCGGCCTCCCAGATTGCTAGAATTACAGGCATGAGCCACTGCGCCCAGCTAGAGGTGGGAACTTTAAGAGGTAAATAGGTCATGGGGGCAGATCTCTCATGCATGGATTAATGTCGCTATCGCAGGAGTGGGTTACTTATCGTGAGAGTGGGTTTGTTACAAAAGTGAGCTCATCTCTCTCCCGCTCTCACTGTTTTGTCACATGATGATGCAGCAAAAAGCCCTTTGCCAGATGCTGACACTTTGGTATCGAACTGCCCAGCCTTTCTTTATAAATTACTCAGTCTGTGATATTCTGGGGTTTTTTTGTTCATTTGTTTTTTTTTTATTAATATTAAATCATAGCTGTGTACATTAATCCAACCATGGGGCACCATTCATTGGGATTTTTTTTCATTCATTTTATTATTATTATTTTTTATTAAATCATAGCTGTGTACATTAATGTGATCATGAAACCATACACTAGTTTCATAGACCGTTTGACACATTTTCATCACACTGGTTAACATAGCCTTCCTGGCATTTTCTTAGTTATTGAAAGACATTTACATTCTACATTTACTAAGTTTCACATATACCCTTGTAAAATGCACTGCAGGTGTAATCCCACCAATCCCCCTCCCTCTGCCCCCCTCCCCCCTCCCTTGCCTCCCTTTCCCCCTTCCCCCTATTCTTAGGTTGTAACTGGGTTATAGCTTTCATGTGAAAGCCATAAATTAGTTTCATAGTAGGACTGAGTACATTGGATACTTTTTCTTCCATTCTTGGGATACTTTACTAAGAAGAATATGTTCTAGCTCCATCCATATAAACATGAAAGAGGTAAAGTCTCCATCTTTCTTTAAGGCTGCATAATATTCCATGGTGTACATATACCACAATTTATTAATCCATTCGTGGATCGATGGGCACTTGGGCTTTTTCCATGAATTAGCAATTATGAATAGGGCTGCAATAAACATTCTGGTACAAATATCTTTGTTGTGATGTGATTTTTGGTCTTCTGGGTATATGGCTAGTAGAGGAAATATAGGATTGAATGGCAGATCTATTTTTAGATCTCTAAGTGTTCTCCATACATCTTTCCAAAAGGAATGTATTAATTTGCATTCCCACCAGCAGTGTAGAAGTGTTCTCTTTTCTCCACATTCATG